>VFSX01000060.1:77500-95000 GCA_016618255.1 Chlamydomonas sp. UWO 241 | reverse complement strand
CCCTCCTCCCCCCCAATCAACATATGCGCACCCCGGTTTGTTATACGCTGCGTAGTCGTCCCCGGTGATCGCATTGACGGAAAAGCTCGGTGCCACGTGCGACTCCTGCACGGGTTTGATGGCCGGTGTTACAGCCGCGCGTTGGCTATTGTCGAGTGCAACAGAGTGCGTGGTGTGACGGCACGTTGCAGTCGCGCGCGCGCGTGATACACCCCACCCACCCCTTGGTGTATCAGGCAGTGTTTTTCTTTTCGGGATTTTTTTTATTAATTATTCCGCAGCCGGATTTTGCTTTGACCGCGTTGACCGTTGATCTCCTGTTGACCGTTTGTCCCCAATTTGTCCTCAGATGTGGGTAATTTGAAAGCTGCTGTCGAGTTTTGTCTGGCGGGCTTGTCAGAAACACAATCCACTGGATGCGTTGAGCTGGGTCAAAGGTCAAAGTTCGGCCAGAAGACAGCCAAACGGCTGTGTAGAGCCGAACAGGAAATCACTGTGTATCCGGTAGCCAG
This sequence comes from Chlamydomonas sp. UWO 241, assembly GCA_016618255.1. NCBI lineage: Eukaryota > Viridiplantae > Chlorophyta > Chlorophyceae > Chlamydomonadales > Chlamydomonadaceae > Chlamydomonas > Chlamydomonas priscui. The sequence continues at coordinate 94,488 of VFSX01000060.1, read as the reverse complement.
CCCAGCGCCAACACGAGCCTCACACATCACGAGTGCCACATCACGAGTGGTGCCACGTCCATGCTTCATATCGATCGACGCGTATGGAGTGCACATTTACATGTATCGAGTGGATTGTAAACTCAGCACCATATCAGCATCATAAGTGGTGCGACATCCATGCTCCATCTCGATCCGACACGTACGTGTGACCGCTGGGAGTGGATTGCATACGCAGCACATCACATTGCAACATCACATTGCACACTCAGCATCACATCAGCATAACAGTAAGAGGGAGATTGTGAAGGTTTTTTTTAGGAGGCGGCCTCAACATTGGGGGGTCTAAAGACGGGTCAGCGCCTCATGGCCTCCTAACGGCGGGAGGGGGGGGGGATTGTGATCCCACCATGATCTCGAGCATGTCGTGGTTGTAGTTCTTCTTCTCCTCATCGGTGCAGCACATCACACGCGTCATGTGGCCCTGCTGCCCAGAGTTCTTGAAGGCAAACGCCATTGCGACTGATTGCCTTGAGGTGGGGGGGGGGGGGGCGGCGTGTGCACGTGTGTGCATGCGGTCGTGCCTTGAGGCGTGCATACAGGCAGTCCTCTGGGGGCAGTGCACATCAATGTGGACCGGCAGTGCATGCACAGCATGCATGCATGCAGGCATGCACAGCACGCATGCATGCAGGCATGCACTGCACGCATGAACAGCAGGGACAGCTGCATGGAAGCCATGCATGCATGCACACAAAGCCCCACCAGTCCGAGTACATCCGGCAGTCCGTCAGATACAGGATATGCACGCTATTCTCGGCCCATGCGCCGCACACTGCCAGCAGCAACGCTCCGAGGGCCAATCCGCACGCGGTCCATCTACACGCCATGATTGCGGTTCACGAGTGCTAAGATCACTGCGATGCACGGCCTCCCAATCACATGTGGCGATCAATCCCGCGCTCTCCCTTTGGATGCATGCAGGACCGGCATTCTTCTCCCGGGAGAGAAAAATACATTCACACTCCCTCATTCACACTCCCCACTAATCCCCACTCGGTTTTTACTGATTAGGAGATTGTATTTCTCATCATTAGGAGATTGTATTGAGTGCAGTAAGCACTGAGGGGGGTCTGTAGCTCAGGTGGACATGGGGATGGCAGGTGGTTGACCCGTCTGTTGTCTGTGGATCTCGTCGCCACGGCTGCACGCGTGAGTTGGCTGCATGCTGCCAGAGGCCAAGGGGTCCAAACTTGGCGCTGAGACCTCAAAGCAGGCAACACTGCGCTGTCTCGAGACCCCATGCATGCATAACCCCGGATGACGGCCCCATGCACGCATGCAGGGTGGAGCCGCTCTGTGCGGCACAGCTAGCTGCCCGGTGGCCCCAGCTGCCGTGCACAGCCCAGCCACACAGCCACCCACAGGCACAGCCACCCTGAAGCAGCGCACAGCCTCACAGTCGCACAGTCGCACAGTAGTGGAGCGCACAGCCGACCAAGCTGCACAGCCGCACAGGGGTACAGCTACCCTGCAGCAGCGCCCAGCCGCCCGAGCCGCCCAGCCACCCATCGGCACTACACGTACCCAGCCGCGATCCAGCAACCAGCCCAGCACCCTGAAGTGGCGCCGAGCCGCCGAGCCGCCCAAGCCGCCCAACGTCTCGCCATACAGGCAATTTTCACCCCGAGCGTGTCCGAGCCACACGTGCGTGTGTGCTAGCCACAACCGCGCGTGTGCGAGAGCCACCACGAGCGTGTTTCAGCGGCAGCCCAGCCGCCCAAGCAGCCCAACACAGCCAGGCCATTCTCACCCCGAGCTTGTCCGAGCCACAACCGCGGGTGTGCGAGCCACGAGCGTGTGTGAGCGGCAGCCCCGATGGCGGCGCTGGTCGTCAAGGTGGGCGCACTCGTGCTGCGCACCCTCGCCAAGCCGCTCGGAACGCGGTTTCAGGTGAGGGGAGGGTGTGGGATGTGTGTGGGCTGTGGGCTGCTTGTGTGCATGTGTGTGTGTGTGTGTGTGTGTATGTGTGCGTCTGTGTGTGTCAGTGTGCCGGTGCGTGTGTGGGGGGGGGGGAGGGGGGGCTGTAGGCCATGGGCTGTAGTGACCAGGGACGTGGCGACCAGGGGTGTTGTGAGCTGTGGTGGGCGGTGGGCTGTGGGCTGTGGTGGCCATATGGTGCGGCGCACGCTCGCCGAGCCGCTCGGAACACGGTTTAAGGGGGGGGGGGGGCTGTGGGATATGTTATGGGCTCTGGGCTGTGGGCTGTCGAGACCTGGGAGGGAGCCGTCCTGAAGACCTGCCAATACGATAAAGAGGGGGGGGGGTAACAAACGGATACCCACGGCCCACCACCCCAAACTTGCAGGCGTACGTGATGGAGCATTCGACTGCTATGCACCCGGATCCCGACAACCCACAACCCTACAACCTGCAACTCACAACCTAAACTCGCAACCTACAACCCACAACTTCTTTCCAGGCATACGCTAGATGGACCACCCGACTGCTATACATCTGGATCCCCACAACCCACAACCCTTGAAGCTTTTACCCGCAACCTACAACCCACAACCTGCAACACAACAACTAACAACAACTACCCTTCCAGGCGTACGTGATGGAGCACCCAACTGCGCGGGACTATGCGATAGCGGCGGCGCAGGTGTGTTTGTGTGTGTGTGTGTTTGTGTGTGTGTGTGTGTGTGCATGGGGGTGTGTGCATGGGGGTGTGTGTGTGCGTATGTGTGTGCGTGCCAGTCCTGCAGAATTTGCTTGGCGTGATGGCGGGCGTGCGGCGCGGAACCATCCCCGCAGGGCTGCTTTGGCGCGATTGGGGTGATCTTGTGACGCGAAACATGAAGATCTGTGAGTTTTTCACACACAAAACGCGTCGCGCTGCGGGCTCCGGCGTGACGCGGATGTCCCGCCAAACGACCCTCCCGTGTCACGCATGCATCCGCGTCACGCATTTCTGCACCACTGGTGCACGTTTGTGTGCGTGTGCGTGTGTGTGCGCGCGTGTGCGTGTGTCCTGAGCCCTTATCTTAGATGACGAGCCCCCCTGTATAATGGGTAACACGTTTTTCAACCAAATCTCGGATGCATGGCACGAGATCTGTGGTTGGCCGATTGGGATGTGGAGCGGTCGCGGACAGGTTGCAGTTCTGGCTACCTGATGGTGGTCTTAGATGGTTCAAATTCAAATCCAGGTTACATGGGCGCCAAACGTTTGTTTTTCGGGGACATCTGGATTTTGAAAACCATTTGTTTGCCAAAGGCTGGAACCTAACCCTAACTCCCGGCTCAGGGCCTGAGGCTTACTGGTGTCTTGGACAACATCACTAAGGCATCTGTGGCTGAAAGGGCTGGCCCTGAATCCCTCGGCACCACTGTTTCCATTGGGGCTACACAGCAGATTTGGCACCCTGCGGGACGCACTCTTGGCAAATCAGAGGCTGCACCGCTTCGAGGTGTGGGTCACGCGCGCGGTCGACGGGAAGACCGGCTGTTTGTGCTGGACATGACCGGTGCACACACAACCAACCAACCAACCAACCAAGCGTTACATGAGGCCGTCCGCATGCACCGGCAATGCCTGTACTACTAACAGCAATACACCCCGGCAATTGTTACGAAGTCTGACCCGTGCACTGGGATGTCTTTCGAATAGCGGGTGACCGACCAGCGCCTGAATCGAGTGGATAGTATCCTTGGTTTGGGGGGGTCGGGGGGTGCCTCTGAGGCACTGGCATCTAACTAAAGGCTTGCTGACTAAAGGCTTGCTGACTGTGACCACCATCATCATCATTATCTACTTTGTTGGCTGGCTGCTCCCGCATTGGCTGCCATCTCTCTGCAAATACCATTCCACAGGCGTGGGAATCTCGCGAGGGTGAGCCACCCGGGAGGCCGCCTGCGCGCTAGTATCACAGCAAGCTCGGGGACGTTCTTCAGCTGGGACTCCGGTGGGGACTCGGCGTACTCCTTCTTGGCCTTGTCAAACTGCGTTGTGACGGCAGTCTTGAACACGTAGGAGTCGAAAATGTCTTGGACATTCTCACGGTAGGAGGTGATGACCCCACCTTGGTAGGGTATCACGTCTGGTTGTCGGTGCATGAAGAGGGCGGCGGTGGCTGGGAACATGGGTTCGGCGGGCGGGGAAGGGGAGGAGGGGGTTGGAGGAGGCAAGGGGTGAGAAGGATGGGGGTTGGGAGGAATCGGAGGAGGCATGGGGGGGATCAGAGGAGGCGTGGGGGGCAAGGGCGGCGAGAAAGGGGTTTGGGAGGGATCGGGGGAGGCGTGGGAGGGATCGGAGGAGGCGTGGGGGGCAAGGGAGGAGAGAGGGCGGGGTTGGGAGGGATCGGATGAGGCGTGGGGGGCAAGGGGGGAGAGGGAGGGAGGTTGGGAGGGATCGGAGGAGGCGTGGGAGGGATCGGAGGGGGCGTGGGAGGCAAGAGGGGAGAGGGAGCGGGGTTGGGAGGGATCGGAGGGGGCGTGGGAGGGATCGGAGGAGGCGTGGGAGGCAAGGGGGGAGAGGGAGGGGGGTTGGCAGGGGTGGGGGGCGGAGGAGTGGAGGTGGGGAGGCGGCGGACGAGGGATCCAATGAACAACAATCGGTGTTTGTTGATCGTGACGATGATAGGAGTGGTGGGAGGGTGCGCGGCATGTAGCTTGGCAGTGGAGATTTGCTCCAAGGTGTGGCGGGAGGGGGCTTTCAGGCGGCGGAGAAAGCGGTTGTGGGTTACCTCGAGGCGGTGGATGTGAGTTTTGTTTAGAGTCCAGGTTTGGCAGCCGTACAAGAGGGCGGATACAACAAAGGCATTGTACAGGTTGATCTTGGTGGTGAGGGTGATCTCATCTGATTTCCAAAACCGTGGGGTGAGGCGGGTGAAGGCGTACCATGCGGAGCTGATCCGGCGTGATATTTCTTCGTCGAGGATGTTGGTGGGCGGTGGGGGGTCAGGGTCGTCGAAAGGGGGGTAGGTGGGGGGTGAGGCCATGATACTGCCGAGGTATTTGAAGCTGGAGGTGTGGTGGACCAGGTGGGGGGTAGGGGAGGAGTTGGAGGGGATGGCGATGGGGGTGGTGGTGGGGCCGGTGTGGGCAGACGGGTGGCCGAGGGATTGTGCAACGGTTTTGCTGTAGTTGATCTCAAGCGCGAGGTCAGAGCAGGTGCCGTCGAGGAGGGTGAGCACGGTGCGGAGGGCGTCCTCGGAGAGGGAGAGCAGGGCGATGTCGTCGGCATAGAGTAGGAGGGGGAGGACGGTGGTGTCGTAGTCTTTGCGGGACTCGGGGGTGCACACACACACACACACACACACACACTCCACACACACACACACGCACACACACACACACACACACACACGCACAGAGGCTGCACCGTTTTGAGGTGTGGGTCACGCGCACGGTCGACGGAAAGACCGGCTGCTTGTGCTCGACATGACCGGTGCACACACACACACACACACACACACACGCACGCACGTGCACACACACACACACACATACACGCATGTACAAACACGCACACACACACTCACACACACACACACACACACACACAGAGGCTGCACAGGTTCGAGGTGTGGGTCACGCGCGCGGTCGACGGGAAGACCGGCCGGACGTTCGTGCCCGACATGACCGAGGAGCGGAGCATAGAGCTGGCGGGCAAGGTCGCGGCGGAGGGGTTCGTGTTCACTGTCGGCCTCGTCGTGGTGCGTAGATACAGTGATTTACTCTTCGGCTCTACACAGCCATTTGGCTGAATTCCGGCTGTACTTTGACCTTGCACACAGCTCAATCCATCCAGTGGATTGTAAGTCTAACACGCCCGCCAGACAGAGCACGTCGACAGCTTTCGAATGACCTATGTATGAGGAGAAACGGTCAACGGGAGGTCAACGGTCAACGCAGTTACAGTTACAGTTACATCGGCTTTCCAGCAAAGACTACCTCTAGTCCTAGTACCACCGCCTAGACCCAAGTCCAGTTCTGGCCCTAACAATTACTTGTGAGGGGCGGTAGCCACCAGCCGGCTGCCTGCCAACGTGTAGTCCCAGAGCAAAAAGGAGAGCTATTGTGCGACGCCTCCAAAATAGGTCCTAACTGCTTCTAGGGGATAGGGGGTCAAGTGGCGCTTGCCAATCTACTTGACCGCCGTGGTGGAGGGGCCGGCGCCTGAGGGGCAGCCGGACCGTACACCACGGCTCTCCACCCGACCCTATCCTGAGCACGCTCAAACGCCGTTCGAAAAAGTCTTCCAATCAGAACGAGTGCCACTAGTTTCGCCTAGCTGCTGAATCAGTAGCTTAAGAAAATAGTGTCGGGAGGAGGCTGGAGGCCGGCCTTGCTGCCGAGCCACATCCATTGTGCAGTCAAAAGTCGTACGAGGAAGACGAGAAGCCGGCATGCGCATCACATGGCCTAGCCACTGCATTGATCGCTTTGCCACAAGGCTCTCAATTGGCTCAGTGTCGCACGCCTGCCGAATATAAGTTAATCTGTGCCGGTCGACCAGGCGCACACCCAGAATGCGACGAAGGCAGTTAGAGTGGGCAACCTCCAATCGAGTCAGTTGTGTTTTAGTAGGGGCCCATGTTTCGCAGCCGTACAGAAAGTGGGGCAGCACGAAAGTGTTGTAAACCCGCATCTTAGACTGCACTTGCATCTTCTTGCTGGCCCAAATCTTATCAAAAGACGCAAACACGCCCAGCGCGCGACCGACACGCACACCGATCTCCTTTTCCACACCACCACTCTGGGTTATCCAACTCCCTAGATACTTAAATGCAGAGACGGTCTTCACTTCACCACCAGTCAGCGCAAACGTGGGCAGATCCGCGTCAAAATCTGCTGGCAAAATCATCACTTCTGTCTTGGCGGCGTTGATTTGCATGCCAAAGCTAGAGGACACTTTGTCAAGGATTTTCAGCATAAGCGCCAACTGAGCTGGGTCATGCGAGAACAAACATAAATCGTCGGCATACATCAGCATTACTATGCGCTCAACCGACGACGACAACACAGAGCCGCCGGCTCGGGTTACGACTGACACGCCAGCCCCCTCTGGCATCATGTCTAGCGCCTTTTTCACTATGTGGTCAATAAAAACATTGAACAACACAGGAGCAATGACGCACCCCTGTCGCACACCAGACGACACGGGGAATTCGTGCCCGATTTTCCCAGCCAGCCGCACGGCAGCTGCGGTGTTGGTGTGAAGATCCTCCAACAGATCAATAATGTGCGGATGAACACTATATAATCTAAGGACTCTCCACAGTGCCGCACGGTTTATGCAATCGTAAGCTTTAGAATAGTCGACAAATGCCACAGCCATGCATTGTTTGTACTCGGCATGTGCCGCGCTCAGCGAGCGCAGAGTAAAAATGCATCAACAGTGCCTCTGCTTTTTCTGAAACCACACTGAGCCTCATGCAACTGACCATCAACCTGCGTGGAGACGCGGTGCAGAAGTATGGCAGCGTACACTTTCCCGGCAATAGAGAGAAGGCTTATACCGCGGTAGTTACCAGGGGAGTCACGCGGACCCTTCCCCTTATATAACGGTGTGATAATAGCAGTTTTCCATTCCCTCGGGGCTCTCCCCGACCGCCATACGGCGATGATGACCCGGTGGAGCCATGCGATGGCAGGTGGGCACCGCAACAGCATGGCGTCCAGCTGGTCACCGCCCGGAGCGGCGGCCGAGCGCAACGCTCGCACACACGCCTCCGTCTCAGCCAGGTCAGGGGGGCGCCCGTGCGCTTCGTCCACCTCTGTGGCGCGTGTGAGCTCAAACGCCGCTACATCGTTCTCCAGCTGGTTCAGGGTCTCGTCGCTGAGCTTGGTCTCCCCGCCATATAGCTTGTCGAATGACTCTGTCATGGCCTTCAGCACCCCGTCTGGACCGCTGTGCAGCGCGCCCGAGACGTCCCGCATGGCAGGTGGGATCTGATGGCTGCGGCTGCGGCCCGCCAGCCTGTCGCACGCGCGCGCAAACTGGCGCAGATTCTTCTTGCGTAGCATGTCTTGCGCCTCCGCCACCTGCTGGCCGATCCACCTCTCCCTGTCTCTCTGCACAGCTGCGTCGGCCGCGCGGTTGGCGCGGTTGCGCTCTCGTTTGGCAGCAGCAGACTTGCTCCTGAGCCATGCCGTGTGCGCGCGCTGCCGGGCGTCCATGAGCCGGAGGGTGCGCTGCGACAGAGTGAACTGCCAGCCGCGCCGCCGGCGGCTGCCGCGTGGAGCGAGGTGGTTGGTGGCCACCTCGCGAATGGCAGCAGCCATCGCGTCGTACTCCGCCTGGGCATCAGCGCCCTCGGGCGGCACGGCCTCCAGCAGCCCAAAGCGATCGGACAGCTGGAGGTTGAACTCACGACGGACAGCCGGGCGCCGCAGTTGTGAAGAGTCCCATGCGCGCCGCTGAGAGCCGCCTGCATGGCGGGAAGCTCGCATGCGGAGGCGCATGGACAGTACCACCATGCAGTGATCGCTGTCCCAGGTTGGGCTCCTACGCACCCTACAGTCTGTCACCGCATGCATGCGGCGGCGCGCGACCAGGATGTAGTCCTTGACGCTGTGCAGGCGGCGCACAGAGCATGCATGCCGTCTGCTCTGTGCAACAGCCATGGGGCTGATGTGGGTGTACTGGTGCTCAGGCCTGTGGGGGTAGAGAGTGTTGGCAGCGCGCAGGCTGCAAGCAGTGGCAGTGTCAAGGAGCAGGCGACCGTTCCTGCTGGCCACCGCTGGCTCCGTGAGGGGCAGGTGCTTGCCAACGCATTCGTGGTCGGACACCGAATCCCTCCCCACTGCTGCATTGAAATCACCTGCCACGATGAGCAGATCGCGCTTGTCGTTGGCCTTGTCCGCGAGCGCCGCTACTCGAAGGTAGAAGTCGCCAGCCTCCTCGTCGCTCGCTGCCTCCGTCGGACTGTAGGCGCTGACGATGGTGATCATCTGCCCACGGTCCGCTGCAAAGCGGGCCTGGATGAGGCGGTCGGACACCGCCTCCCAGGAGACGAGTGCCGATGCCCATGCAGGGGACAACATCAAGCCCACCCCACGCTGCCGGTGCTCCCCACCCGACCATAGCAGCGTCCACGACGTGTCGCCCGTAGCCACTTGCGCCTCCCCGGAGCCGGTCCTGCGCAGCTCCTGAAGCGCTGCAACACCGACGCTAAGCTTGGCGCAATCTTGCACCAGACTCGCCAGTTTCACCAGTCCCTCGTCCTCTGCAGGACATGTCCGCACGTTGAACGTAGCCACTCTGGTGTTCTGATTGACGACTTGGACGCGTCGCCAGGCGTGCCCCGCTACACGCGGGGACTGGGCAGGAAAAGGCTGCATGCATGGGGTGCCTTGTTTCCCCTTTGCTCGCATCCGCGGCCAGCCAGCTCAAGTCCGCGAGGCGTCCTTGGCCGTCTGTGATGCCGGGCCGGTATGCCCTCCTTGGGTTGGCTCTACGCTACAGGGTCATCGGACTCGCGTCGTCGACACCTGGATCGCAGCGCGCCCGGGGGGTTGCCACCCCCCCGAGCGCACTAGTAGAACGTAGAAGCGGTGTGTTGGACTGTCTGTGTTGGACCAACAAGACCAACAAGACGGTCAACGCGGTCAAAGCAAAATCCAGCCGTGGAATAATTGATTGAAAATCACGAAAAGGGAATCACTGCGTAGATATGTAGGCTTTAGAAAGATCAGTTACAGATAGATTGGGGGGACTGTGTACAGAGGCTGTCTTATCTGTAGATTGCATAGCCCTTGGCATAATAATGAGCCTTCCTGCGCAGGTGCGGGGATGGGTCGCATGACCGAGGAGCGGAGCCCCGAGCTCGCGGGGAAGGGAGTCGTGTTCCCCCCTCACCAGAGGGTTAATCACGCCAACGACAATTATGACACATGACCGGCCCGTGCTGCAGGTGGGCCTCGAGTACGAGCGCATGCGGCAGCGCGCGCAAGAGACGGAGCTCAGGAGAGGCGTTAGAGCGAACACGCATACACATGCAGACACACACACACACACACACACACACACGCACACACACACACACACACACGTATACACATGACCGGCCCGTGCTGCAGGTGGGCCTCGAGTACGAGCGCATGCGGCAGCGCGCGCAAGAGAAGCGCGCGACAGAGGCGTCGGAGCGCGCGGCCCTGATGGCAGCCGCGGCGCGGGAGCGCGCTGCTCTCGCGGACGACAATAATCAGCAGGTGCGTTCAGGAATTGGTTGTTTGGTTAGTTAGAAGAAGGAAAAAAACTAAACCTCAAACCCCAAACCGACCCTAAACCCCAGACCGAAACTTTGAGCCCCTAACCCCACACCCCACCGAGGGCACGACCCTGATGGCGGCCGCGGCTGACAATCATCAGCAGGTGAGTTCATGGGTTGGTTGTTTGTTTGGCTAGAAATCCTAAGCCTCAAACCCCCAACCCTAAACCCCAGACCCTCAACCCTGAGCCCCAAACCCTGCACCATCCGAGCGCGCGGCTTTGATGGGGGGCCGCAGCGGGGGAGCGCGCTGCGCTCGCGGCTAACAACACGCAGCAGGTGGGTTTCGGGGTTGGTTGTTTGGTCGGCTACAAGCCCTAAACCTCAAACGCCCAACTCTTAACCCCAGACCCTAAACCCCAAGCCCCAAACCCTGCACCCGCCGAGCGCGCGACCCTGATGGCGGCCGCGGCTGCGCTCGCGGACGACAATAACCAGCAGGTGGGTTCAGGGGTTGGTTGTTTGGTCGGCTAGAAACCCTAAACCCCAGACCTTAAACCCTAAGCCCCAAGCCCCACACGCGCCGAGCGCGCGGCCCTGATGGCGGCCGCGGCGCGGGAGCGGGCTGCGCTCGCGGACGACAATAACCAGCAGGTGAGATTCAGCAACAGCAACAGCAACAGCGACAGCAACAGCAACAGCAGCAGAGATGTTGCACCATCACGAGCACCAGCAGCACCAGTGATGTGTGAGAGTCGCGTCGGCACGAGGCCCGACACCCGACTGACACTGGGGTCTCTGGTTCTACAGGTTTTACACATACGCGCCCCGAGGACCCCAGGGCGTGAGTTAAGGCCTAGACTACACGTCTAGGGGGGCTCTGCTAGGAGAGCCCGCAAGGCCACGCAGCGCGCCAGCCTACCAGGCTCTGGGTTCTCTGGCTGTGCTGTGAGGGTCATCCGCTCCCACAGCGCACTACATTACTTGAAGCACCAGGCCTCACACCCTCCACACCCTCCACATCTCACACGCCCCAAAACACAGGCGGCGCTGACCACGGTCCTCGTCGAGCGCGTGCACGTGCTGGCGGCGCAGCTCGAACGCGCAACGCAGGCCCACACCCTAAACCCTAATAAAGCCTAAACCCTTTAACCCTAAAACCCCAAACCCTAAGCCATAAACCCCATGCCCCGAAACGCAGGCGGCGCTCATCACAGTCCTCGTCGAGCGCGTGCACGTGCTGGCGGCGCAGCTTGGGGGCGCGACGCATGCCGAACACCCCACACCCTCAACCCTAAATCCCAAGCCCTAAACCCTATTTAAGGTTTAAACCCTGAACCCTTAAAGGTTTAAGTAACCCTAAAACCCTGAACCCCACGCCGCAAAACACAGGTGGTGCCGACCACGGTGCTCGTCGAGTGCGTGCACGTGCTGGCGGCGCAGCTCGCGCGACGCACGCCACACACCCCACACCCTAAACCCTAACACCCTAAAACCCTAAACCCGCAACCCTAAAAAACATGAACCCCATGCCCCGAAACGCAGGCGGCGCTCATCACGGTCCTCGTCGAGCGCGTGTGCGTGCTGGAGGCGCAGCTCGAGGGCGCGACGCAGGCTGCGGTCAACGCTTCCCGGCGCGGCGGCTTAGGGTTCCGGTTTTTAGGATATAGGATTTCTAAATCCTAAAGGCCCTATTAGGCGGGTCATTGGGGGCGAGGGGGGAGGGGAGCGGGGACGGCGGCCTGTCGTGTGTCGTGTCGCATCGATGAGTTGGGAAGATGAAGGCTGTACCTGCAATCTGAGGCCATCGGATGATGATGATGAGAGTTTTACAATCCACTTCTGGCGGTCACACGTACGGTTCCAAAGCTCCAGTGGGACTTAGAGAAACAAGGCTTAAGGCCCACAAAAGGTCAAGCTACAAGTAGCCCACGGTAACGCCATCCACACTTGGTGGCGGGCGCCAAGCAAGCAGCACCACTGTGCAGGCTGCACACCCAGCCCCTCAAATGGCCAGAGGGCGGACCCAAGGTATAAAACCATGAAGGGACCAAAAAGCCCTCCCCCAGACCACCGGAAGCGGGGCTAGTAGCACACCCGCCGCAGCACTCTACTCAGCGACCACACCGCACCCGCCACCGCACGCGTGTGGCGCCACCTCCCCTTCAAAAACACCCCCAGAGGGAATGCCATCTAGCAAGCAGGTGCAGGCACCCGCTCGCCGTCAACGACGAGGCGCGCGCGGTGGAACTGCGCCCGCTTCCCCGCAACCTTGGCGGCGAGGAAAGCGGGCCACAGCGCCTGGTGCTGCGCCTCCTCGCGGTCACTGAGGACGTCGAAGACTGCAGTCGAGTCCACGCAGCGGCGCAGCTCGTGGCGCCAGCGCACGACAGTGTCGGCCACGGCGTCAGACGCCACGGTGAAGAGCACACGCAGCACACCGCCCCGCGTGGCTCCACGCCGATGCCCCCGACGGCAGGCTTGGCGTTGAGGAGCGACGCGGACACGACGCCACCATCAGCCGGCTCCCGCCGGCCGGTGCCGCCGTAGAGGAAGCGCACGACATCCGTAGCCAGGCGGACGGGCAGGCTGGTGCCGTCCTCGGCAGCTGCAGCGATCCGCTCCGCCGCCGCCGCCGTCGCCTCCTCTTCATCCATCCGCCTGCCACCGCCCGCGAGGAACCAGTTGGCGCCGCGTGCCACCGGGATGGACAGCACGAAGCTGCGGCGCAGCGACGTGTCGCCCACACGCGCAGGCAGCCCCCCCCGGCGGGAGGGGCCGCGCGCAGATGCGGCACGCGTGGCGCCCGACGCAGGCCGCTCCGTCGCCGGCCCCCCCCCGCCGACGCCACAGGGGCGGCAGCAGCAGCGGGCCGGGCAGGCTGAGCAGCCTCGGCAGCAGGCGCAGCGCGGGGCGCCGCACTGTGGGCCGCATGGCCGGCCCGCGCGCGGGCGGGCTCTGCATGCGGCATCTGCATGGGCGCCCCAGGGACGCGGCTCACCAGGAGGCTCACCACATCCACCAGGGACGCTGGATGAGCATGATCTGGTAGAAGCGTGCGAGTTGAGGTTGAGTGCGTGCGCTTGTGCAATCTCTAGAATCCACGCGCCTGCATTTTAAATTATTTTCGTCATTTAAATCCTCAAGCCAAAGGTTCTCCTCAAGTTCAAGCAAGAGGCCTCTTGAAGAGGGCCCCACATGTGGGCCCACACTCATTAGTGTGGGGAAAACTTTGAACATCGCCTTGCAGGGGCCCCTGTTGCCTTGAACTACATCGCCTTGAACATCGCCCTTCTAAATCGCCGTGAACCATCGCACGTCCAGTCCCATCGCGCCGATCCAGTCGCACAGCGTCATGCAGCACCCCCCATGCCCGCTCGACCACCCGGCGTTGCTGTCCGAGCTGTGGCCCTGCCTGGGCACCGACGACAGGCCCGCGCTACGCCAATGCTGCGCGACCATTCAAGCTGCCGTCGACGCGCAGGCAGGCCGCGTAGAGGAGGGGGAGGCCGATTCGTCAGTGCTGTCCCTCGCCACACGCGCTCGCCTGCACGGCGTGCACACGGTCACGCTGCGGTCGCTGGCGTGCCTGAACGACATGCTGCTGGCCCAGCCAGCAGGCGCCGTCTTCCCGCGCCTCCAGTCGCTGCGCCTGGACCTGGTGGGTTCAAAGGCAAACAGCTCCATGCGCGCCATGCGTGCACGCTCCATCAGGGTTGCACGGTACGTGAGTACGCGTACGTACGTATTTTTCGTACGTACGTACGTACGTACGTGAGGGAGCGTATATACGTACGCGCTGTACGCAGCACTAGACGCCTTTTACTTGAAACACAAAAACGGCCATAACTCACGTTCCTGTGCTTGGATCGAAACCATTCCACTTGCATTGGAAAGATTGTAACAAGGGCTATCGAGAGCTCATTTGTAGTATTGCACTGTAGTAGGGGGTGGGCCTTGGGTTCTGCTGCAGCACCACGCGCGCGCGCTTGCAACAATGCACACAACAGCGGACGGAACTCCCTGCCCTCTGCCTGGATTTGAGCCATTCGACTTGCATTGGAAAGCTTGTAACACGGGCTATCTGTATGACCTCAGTATGAAGCACTGCAGTAGGGGGGCGTGCCTGCGGGGGTGCTGCAGCACACCACGCGCGCACGCGCTCGCACCGCACCACGAACAAAAAGGGCAGCAACTCCCTGCCCTCCAGGTCGCCCCCTACTAGTTCTCACTGGACAAACCTTTCTATCAGCTTTCCAATGCATTTTTAATGGTTGCGACCCGAGCACAGGAGCGTGAGTTATGGCCGTTTTTGTGTTTCAAGTAAAAGGCGTGTAGTGCTGCGGCGTCCCGATTTTCGCACGCGTACGGCCAGCGTACGTACGTATTTCCGAAAAAAACGTACGTACGTACGCTCCAGACCCGAAATACGTACGTACCGTGCAACCCTGCGCTCCATGCGCGCTTATTCAGGGCGGGCCCGACATGTGCCAACATGCAACCCATATACATGGGCGGCTGCCACGCGCATGACTGCATGTGTGTGTGTGAATGCGCGCGCTTGGCCTGCTCCTGCGCCGCTAAAGCCCCAATGCATGTGCTCCCACCGAGTGCAGGGCGCGATCCAGAGGCGTGCAGACTACGAGACCATCGCTATCGTCTCTCCCTGGCTCACCCACCTCAGCCTGGAGCTTCCAGCCAGCGTCACCGCTCTGCCACACCACATGGCGGGTGTGTTGTCAGCATGCAGCAAGCTGGAGGACCTGGCAATGAGTGAGCCTGATGATGCATCTGGAGGGACGAGCATCGCGAACATTGACGCACTGGCAACAGGCACCCAACTTCTGAGCCTGAGGCTGCCGTGGTGCCCTTGCGTGACGAGCCTGGCACCCCTCGGCGGCATGGTGAACCTGCAGAGCCTCACGATGCACTGCGGCGCCGTGTCTGACCTGGCACCCCTCAGCGGCATGGTGAACCTGAAGAACCTCGGCCTGCTCGGCTGCTCAGCAGTGACAAATCTGGCGCCCCTTGGATCCCTGGTGAACCTGAGCAGCCTCAACATTGGCGGCTGCAAGGCTGTGTATGATCTGGGACCCCTCACAGCCTTGGTAAATCTGCAGACTATCGACATATGTGGCTGCTCAGCAATTACCCATCTGGCACCCCTCGCAGCCTTGGTGAAGCTGGAGAGCTTTAACATGAATGACAATGTGTCAGTGTCGAATCTGGCGCCCCTCGCAGCTATGGTGCACATGAAGAAACTCAGCATCAGTGTCTGCAACGCTGTGTCTGACCTAGCGCCCCGCGCAGCCATGGTGAAGCTGCAAACCCTCTACATCGGCCACTGCAGCGCTGTGTCTGACCTGGCGCCCCTCGCAGCCATGGTGAAGCTGGAGAGCTTTTACATGAATGACAACGTGTCAGTGTCGAATCTGGCGCCCCTCGCAGCTATGGTGCACATGAAGAAACTCAGCATCAGTGTCTGCAATGTTGTGTCTGACCTAGCGCCCCTCGCAGCCATGGTGAAGCTGCAAACCCTCTACATCGGCCATTGCAGCGCTGTGTCTGACCTGGCTCCCCTAGCAGCCATGGTGAACCTGCAGACCCTAAATATCAGTGGCTGCAGCGCTGTGTCTGACCTGGCGCCCCTCGCAGCCTTGGTGAACTTGGTGAGCCTCGAGGTGTGCAACTGCGGCGCTGTGTTGGATCTGGCGCCCGTCCAAGGCATGACAAACTTGAAGTACCTTGAAACTGGGCCCATTCACGTAGACGACGACGATGGCAGCAGCGAGGACACTGGCAGCAGCACGGACGGCGACGCTTTTGTTAAGCGTGGAATTAAGTGCTTCAGTGTACGTGTTTGATGAGTTGGCAATGTATATGTTTTCGTGTACAAACTGCTTAAAAGCAGTTTAGTAGAACCCCAATTGTAACACCAAATATAACTGCAACGAACTAACCCGGATCCAGAAGCAGAAGCTTCGCCAAATGAAACTAGATTTGAGAAACTGTGAGCTCATCTTACTCGTACTCGAATTTGAGGGTGTGGCTGGAGCGCGGGAGGGGTGAGAGGACGTGGGCGGGCTGTTCTGCTGTGGTGCGGCGCCGCGGGAGGCTGGCGCGCGTTGGGGGGGGTGTCGGGGGTGGTGTTACAGGGTCGCGTCCCGATCAATTCAGTACCCAAGGGACACCAGGAGGCACGCAGCCTCCAACTTTTGCTCACCGGCTCTGGCGCACGCGGCAACATCAGCACCAGAGGGCACGAATGTAGGCTCCTTGAGCCCGCTGCTTTTGTGCCGCCAGAAGGCCTAGCTTGAGCGCGCGCCCGCATCACATGCTCCTTATGTCATTAAGCGCCTTCGCCGCCCCCAGGCACGCGCGGCACCCAACCCACCGTCACCGCGCCTACTACCACTCACTAGTTGAGCCTCTATACCCGCAGCGCTTGCGCCACGCGCATGCACGCAGCAGACAGGCCGCCGTCGCCGCGCCGCCCGCACGCCTCGTACGTGCGGCCGAGGTGCTCGAGCAGCGCGGCATCAGACGCGGACAGCGCCAGCGCGGCCCCGCCGCTCTCGTCGCCACTGCCGCTGCTGCTGCTGCTGCTGCTGCTGCTGCTGCTGCTGCTGCTGTCGCTGCTGGCGGTGCTGCTGCTGGTGCTGTTGCTGGCGCCACCGTCGGCCCCGCTGCTGCCGCCCGCCTGGGCTGTCGCCGCTGCCGCCTCGGCCGCGTGCGCCGCCGCGTGTGGCGGCAGCAGCATTGGCGGCAGCCAGAGTGAAGCTGCCACGC
>VFSX01000060.1:57500-72500 GCA_016618255.1 Chlamydomonas sp. UWO 241 | reverse complement strand
CAAAATGCGTGCCCACCTCCCACACTGAGGTCGATCGCCGACATTTATGCGAGCACGATGCCCAGCGGCAGGATCGCGCCGAGCGTGCCGAAATGCGTGCCAGAATGCGTGCCGGAATGCGTGCCGGAATGCGTGCTGGAATGCGTGCCGAAATGCGTGCCGGGATGCGTGCCGGAATGCGTGACGCAATGCGTCCCGAAATGCGTGCCCACCTCCCACACTGAGGTCGATCGCCGACATGTATGCGAGCAAGATGCCCAGCGGCAGGATCGCGCCGAGCGTGCCGAAATGCGTGCCAGAATGCGTGCCGGAATGCGTGCCGGAATGCGTGCCGGAATGCGTGCCGGAATGTGTGCCGGGATGCGAGCCGGAATGCGTGACGAAATGCGTGCCGAAATGCGTGCCGAAATGCGTGCCCACCTCTCACACTGAGGTCGATCGCCGACATGTATGCGAGCACGATGCCCAGCGGCAGGATCGCGCCGAGCGTGCCGAAATGCGTGCTGAAATGCGTGCCGAAATGGGTGCCGGGATGCGTGCTGGAATGCGTGACGAAATGCGTGACGAAATGCGTGACGAAATGCGTGCCGGAATGCGTGACAAAATGCGAGCCGAAATGTGTGACAAAATGCGTGCCCACTTCCCACACTGAGGTCGATCGCCGACGTGTATGCGAGCACGATGCCCAGCGGCAGGATCGCGCCGAGCGTGCCGAAATGCGTGCCGAAATGCGTGCCGGAATGCGTGACGAAATGCGTGACGAAATGCGTGCCCACCTCCCACACTGAGGTCGATCGCCGACATGTATGCGAGCACGATGCCCAGCGGCAGGATCGCGCCGAGCGTGCCAAAATGCGTGCCGAAATGCGTGCCGAAATGCGTGCCGGAATGCGTGCCGGAATGTGTGCCGGAATGCGTGACAAAATGCGTGCTGAAATGCTTGACAAAATGCGTGCCCACCTCCCACACTGAGGTCGATCGCCGACGTGTTAGCGAGCACGATGCCCAGCGGCAGGATCGCGCCGAGCGTGCCGAAATGCGTGCTGAAATGCGTGCCGAAATGCGTGCCGGGATGCGTGCTGGAATGCGTGACGAAATGCGTGACGAAATGCGTGACGAAATTCGTGCCCACCTCCCGCACTGAGGTCGATCGCCGACAGGTATGCGAGCACGATGCCTAGCGGCAGGATCGCGCCGAGCGTGCCGAAATGCGTGCTAAAATGCGTGACGAAATGCGTGACGAAATGCGTGCCCACCTCCCGCACTGAGGTCGATCGCCGACATGTATGCGAGCACGATGCCCAGCGGCAGGATCGCGCCGAGCGTGCCGAGCGGCGTCGACATCGTGGACCAGAACACTGCGGGGGTGAGGTCAGGTCCCATGGCCGGGAGTTACGAGATGTTGGTCACACAGAGTGTCTGATAGCCAAGCCGGCGGTCACTCGTTCCTCACTCTTACCCTTGACCCTCCCCGCCCTCTCCCCCGTTCTCACTCTTCCCTCACTCTCCCACTCTTCCCTCTCGCGTCGCTCAACCGTCGGCCACTCTTCAAGCACTCCCCACTCTTCCCTACTCAATCATCCCTCTTTCCCTCTTCCCCCCCCCCCCCCCCCCCCGCGGGCGCCGTGAGATCTGCAAACCACAGCGTGCCCTCGGTCGTGAAGCCTGGCCACAGCCCAGCGGTCATGTAGCGGAGTGCACCAGTCAGAGATAGCAGGAGGGTGGTCTGCGGAGGGTTTAGGAGGGGAGGGATTTGGAGGGGGAGGGGGGGCAGGGGAGGGATTGGGAGGGGACTGGGAGGGGTCAGTGGGAGGGGGGGAATTGGGAGAGGGGGGGATTGGGGGGGGGGGGGGGAATTGGAGGGGAGGCGGTCATATAGCGGAGCGCGACAGTCGGAGACAGCAGGAGGGTGGTCTGCGGTGGGAGGGGTTTTGAGGGATTGGGAGGGGGGGAGGGGAGGGGACCGGGTGGGAGGGGGGAAGAGGAGCCTGTCATGTAGCGGAGCGCGACAGTTGGAGACAGCAGGAGGGTCATCCGAGCAGGAGGGTTGGGAGGGGTTCAAGGGGGGGGGGGGGGTAGGAAAGTCAATTTCAGACCCCATGCCCCAAAACTTTGAATTATGATGCCAGACCGGCGCCATGCCCTTCCTGTCCCTCAGTTACGTCCATATCCACCAAGGGGGGGGGGGGGGACACGAGAAATGGAACACATGCTGGAGTCTTGTCTCCTTGCTGTGAATGTTCCCAAACCGGCGGAATATTTCAATTCTGAGACCTGACGACCGAGATATGAGGGCTCGAAGTTAAGGGGGGGTCCAGAGCTTTCTACGGCGGGTTCAGAGCTTTCTTTCCAGTGGGCCGTTTTGGCAGGAAGACGACCACTGGAACCGCCTTGATGAGAGGAGCACAAATCCACTCTAAGAAGGGGCCCTGGGTTAAAGCGTGGGGGTTCACCCCCCCTCAACACCCCACTCCCCCCGCGTGCTCCCTTCGGTGCAGTAAGTGCCCACCTAGGGATTTGAGCAACCTTCATGGACTGAGATGGGACCGATGCTATCTGAATCTCCTTCGAGAGCACATCTGCCTAGAAAGTGTGAACTGGAGGGTCCACACTCCTTGGTGGCGGCCATCGAAGCCATGGTATGGCTGCATTTTGGGAGTTATTTCGGCTACCTTGTGGCAAATTAGACATTGCGATGGACAGCCCTCACTGTAACGAAGCCATGCGCATTGGTCCCGGCTGCATGCAGCGGACCCCTACCAAGGTAGCCAGCCAGTCAGTTTCGGTCAGTTGTCGGTCCTCGTTCCAACGCGCGTCTTGGAACATCACCAGTGGTGCCACGCAGGCTGTAAAATCCATCACCCCCCCCCCTCACCTGTGCCGCCGCGTTCAGGACGTACCACCGCAGCGACGGCACCTGGTGCTGGCGCGCCTCGTAGCGGTGCACCGCGCGGGTGAGGCCCCACATGCCGGGCAGCGCCAGGGGTGCCACCTGCGGCGTCGCCTGCTCGTCGCTGCTGCTGCTGCTGCTGCTGCTGCTGCTGCTGCTGCCGCTGCTGCTGGCGGAGCATGGCCCGGGAGGGTCGTCCTGCACGAGGCGCTGCCTGATCAGCCGCGCCTTGGCCAGGCTGTCGTTGAGCAGCAGGAAGTTGGCTGACGCGGCCTTGGCGCGCAGCGACAGCGGCAGCAGCAGCGCGCGCGCGGCGAGCGTCGTGGCGGGCACGGCGGCCCACCATGGCATGCCGGTCGCGTGCACCGCGTTGAGCGCCTGGCAGCCCAGCTGCGCGGGGGACAGCACAAACAGCAGGGCCTCCAGCGAGCTCGCGGCGTCGATGGATTCGGGCAGCAGTAGCGGTGCGCCCCCGGGAACGTCTGGCATGGTGGAGCCATGCGTGTGAGGCTGCCATGCATGCATGGATGCTGGAAGCTGTGATGCGGCGTCGCCCGAGGTCGAAGCGCCCGTTTGGTCGCCATCGTGCGTTACTGAGCCATGCAGTCGTCGATGCCAGCCTGCTGCAGGGCCGACGCTGCGCTGGTGTGCCGAGAGCCCATCGACACCCACAGCAGCAGCGGACGACGACGCAGCGCTGCTGCCGCAAAGCGCTTGGCTGAGCGCCGCGGAGGCGCGACGAGCCAGGGCCATCGCAATGTGTGTGTTTGTGTGTGTGTGCAAGGTGTGTGAGTAGCCCCTGAGTTCACACTATCGTTTTCTCTGTTAGGTACCCCCCTGTAGCCAGTATTAAGTGGCCAGTATTAAGTGGCCAGTATTTAGTGGTTCAAATTTATATTGAAATTTCTTATTATGGAAACAAGACCCGCCGCCTTAAGGGGCCAACGGGTCAGGTTGGTTTCGTGCCATCAAAAAAAACAGGAAGGAAAAAATATGGAGGAGGTATTACAGGTTATGTCACCTGTTCAGACTACAAACAGGGAAGACAACCCTCTGCGCGACCCGCGCTCGCTGTTGAATTGGTGGACTGATTAATCCTGCCAATGAATCCAGACATATGATGATGAGTTGTTTACAATCCACTTCTGGCGGTCACGCATACGGTTCCAAAGCTCCAGTGGGACTTAGAGAAACAAGGCTCGAGGCCCACAAAAGGTCAAGCTACAAGTAGCCCACGGAAGCGCCATCCACACTTGGTGGCGGGCGCCAAGCAAGCAGCACCACTGTGCAGGCTGCACATCCAGCCCCTCCAATGGCCAGAGGGCGGACCCAAGGTATAAAACCATGAAGGGACCAAAAAGCCCTCCCCCAGACCACCGGAGGCGGGGCTGGAGCAAAACCCGCTGCAGCACTCTACTCAGCGACCACACCGCACCCGCCACCGCACGCGTGTGACGCCACCTCTCCTTGAAAAACACCCCCGGGGGGTGCAACTAGTAAACAGGTGCAGCCACCCGCTCGCCGTCAACGACGAGGCGCGCGTGGTGGAACTGCGCCCGCTTCCCCGCAGCCTTGGCGGCGAGGAAAGCAGGCCACAGCGCCTGGTGCTGCGCCTCCTCGCGGTCGCTGAGGACGTCGAAGACCGCTACCGACGCCTGGCGCAGGCTCCGGCGCCAGCGCACGACGGTGTCGGCCACGGCGTCAGACGTCACGGTGAACAGCACACGCAGCACGCCGCCCCCGCGCGGCTCCACGCCAATGCCCCCGACGGCAGGCTTGGCGTTGAGGAACGACGCGGACACGACGCCGCCACCAGCAGGCCCGTGCCAGCGGCCAGAGGCATCGTGCACAAAACGCACGATGTTCGTAGCCAAACGGACAGGCAGGCTCACGCCGGCCTCGCCGTCTGCGGCGCGCTGCGCCGCTACCGCCGCGACGCAGCTGAAACCGCAGAACACGTCCGTCCGCGTACCGACGCCATCACCGCCCGTGACGAAGTCGGTGACGTCCTCCACAGAGAGCGACGCCACAAAACTGAGGCGCAGCGACGTGTCGCCCACACGCGCGGGCAGCCCCCTCCGGCGGGAGGGGCCACCAGATGCGGCGCGTGCGGCGCCCGCCGCGGCAGGCCGCTCCGCCCCTGGCTCCCTCGCCGCCGGCGCCACAGGGGCGGCAGCAGCGGGCCGGGCAGGCTGAGCAGCCCAGGAGGCTCACCATAGGTCCCTACACGACGTTCACACTAATGGGGAACCCAATGCAAAAATCCAATCAAGAGATCTCGAATTTTATTGTTACGTTGACATGACCCGCCGCCAACGGGTCAGGGTTGTTTTAATGCTTGGACTTTGGACTTTGCCGCAAAAGAGCTCAACAGAGACGCAGCGTTTCTGGTGACCAACTGCCGCAGCCACTGCATTTGATCAGTATCACCACAGGTGGCAGCTGCCCCAGGTGGCAGCTGTGTGTATTGGCGGGGGGGGGGCGCGGGGGGGGGGCAAGCTCGCTGACCGGACTTGTTGCTGGCGCAATTTGCGGCCAGAAACGACCACACCCCACACTGTCAGTGTGAAGCGCAACGCCAGGCCATCAATGCACCATCCAAAGGGCACTGCATTCTGACCACTATTTTTGCACACTACCAAACATGCCTCTGCCATGCCCTATCGCCATGCGGTGCACCGCCAGCACTGGCGCGAGCGTCAGCCCTAGGTGCACCGCTCTTCTGACTGTGCGGCAACACCTGTTGGAGCGCCAGCAGCGTCGCAGCGCAATGTGTCGCGCGCATGCCACCATGCGCGCTCAGCGCGGCTGGTGGCATGAGGAGGACATTCCGCGTGCGGACTCTCTCGCCACAGCGTTTGGCCCTCTCTGCGTTGGCTTCAATCACGAAGTGGAGACGACCAGCTGGGACGTGCTGGGTCTGGCCCAGGCAATGGTTGACGTTACCTGCGAAGAGTCCGTGGAAGAAAATCTGCTTACTTACCTGAGTGTGACCAAGGGAGGCCGGCTCGTGTGCGCTGGCGCACGCGAGTGGGCAGACGTGCTGTCGGCGGTTCATGAAAAAGGCTACACCACCAAGGTACGCTGGGGGGATGGAGGCGGAGCTGGACTGGCTGTGCGCGCGCTCACTCGCTCATGGACTGGGCATGTGCGTGTCACGACGCATGGACTCGCCCATGCGTCGTGACACGCACATGCACACGCATGCACCACCACCACCACCCCACACACACAGACCCATGCACACGCATGCACCAACGCCACCCTCCCCCCGCCCCCACAGGTCACGCCAGGCGGCTCGCTTGCACACACGCTCGTGGGCATCTCGCGATTGGCCGCCGCGCACAGCGGCAGGACGAGCGTCACCGGCCGCGCCCCCCTCGCGGTTGGCCTGTGCACGGGCCCGCTACGCCCTCAGGTCGACCCGCTCGCCGCGATGCTGCTGCGCGGTCTCAACGACGCTGGCGTGGCCGTGCTCAACGACGCGGGCGGGGGCAGCGGCAGCGGTGGAACCACCGGCACGGTGCGTGCCAGCCCCCCACCTCCGCAACGCACCCACTGCGTCCGTTGCCGATGCGCACACGCTCACACACACACACGTGCCCACACAAATGGACGTATGCGCACACACGCAGGCGCGCATGCACACACTCAACCCTGTTGTCTTGCAACCCACCCACAGGTGCTCGTGCTGCCGAGCGCCGACGCGGACCGCTCGTTCGCGTGCCACCTCCCCGAAGCATGGCGGCCGGCGGCGCTGGAGCAGCTCGTTGCGCGTGCGTCGCGCGCACGCATCCTCGTCGTGGAGGGCTACCTGTGGGAAGGGCCCGGCGCCGAGGCCTGGATCTCGGCAGTTGTGGACGCGGCCGTGTCTTCGGGCGCCGCGATCGCGTTGACCGGGGGGGACCCCAGCGTCGTGTCGCGCAACCGAGGGGCGATGTTGCGCTGCATGGCGCGGGTGACCGGCGCAGGGGCGCGCACGGGCGCGCGGCTCGCGGTATTTGCCAACGCGGCCGAGGCCGCTGCGCTGCTCGGCCGTGTCGGCAGCGGCAGGAGCAGCGACAGCTGCGGCTATGACAGTGGGTACGACGCAGACAGCGACTGCGAGGATGAGGACGCCGCGCACGACGGCGACAGCAGGCGCGGCGCCGGCTGGGATGTCGACAGCGGCTACGACGCAGACAGCGACTGCGAAGACGTCGCGTACACCAGCAGCAACGGCCGCGGTCACGATGTCAACAGCGGCTACGACGCAGACAGCGATGACGAAGGCGTCGCGTACGCCAGCAGCAGCGACCGCGGCTACGATGCCGACAGCGGCTACGACGCCGACAGCGATGACGAAGACGTCTCGTACGGCAGCGCGTTTGCGGCTTCTGGCCATCGTACCAGACGCTCTGCTCTGGCAATGCCGCCACCGCCGCCCGCGCGCATCATGGCCACGCGCCTTGCGGCTCTCTGTTCATTCGCAGTCGTCACCGACGGCGCGGCCGGCTCGCACGTCGCATCGTCGTCGCGATCGTCGTGGTCGTCGCCTAAGTCGAGCCGCGTCGGCCGCGGCGACTGCCTCGCCGAGGCGACCACGATGTCGCTCCCGGCTGCCGCGCCGCCCGCCGGCGCGAGCGTGATTGACACATGCGGTGCGGGCGACGCGTACGCTGCCGGCTTCATCTGGGCGGCTCTGCTCAAGGGCTACGACGCGGCGTCGGCGGGCGCGCTTGGCGCCGCGGCCGCGGCGGCCGTGATCTGCCGCCACGGCGCGCAGCTCGGGGAGGCCGACGCTGCCGCGCTTGTGCGCACGCTGCCCGGGACGTGCGATGTCTGGGGCGCGCCGCGCGCGGCCGGAGGCGGCGGCGGCGCCGCGCGCGTGCCCAGCCTCGTAGCCTGATTGATGCTGATGCCGCCCACGCTGCCGCCCGTGGCGCTGCGTTGCTCTCTTGCTGCATGCTCGTGGGTCGGTGGCCTGATGGGTGGCCCCCGTCGTCGCCCTCACCCCCCTCTGCCCCCATCCCCCACCCCCCTGCGTGTTCACCCCAATTTTGAGGTTTTGATGGTGCGGTGCTGCGCAATTGTTAGTGTGCGTGTGTGGTGTGTTTGAGAAAGAGAGCGGCACTAGTCCGAGACTTGCGCATTGCATTCGTGCGATGCAATTTGAAACCCAACCCTTCACTTTGAACTGGCGAGAGAATAGAGAACCCAACACACTGGTCGCAAAGACGCAAGCGATTATCTGGGAGTTTCCTTTCAGAGAGAGCTGTATTAGAAGAGCACTAGAGAGTCTCAGGACCACCGGTGTTGTGCAATGTACAAAGATATTGTGTCCGTCCTCTCGGCAACGCCAGCTCCATCCAGCCGTCACCCGAGCACCCGTCTCAGCACACCCGACGGCAGCTGCAGAGGTGTTGCCGTGAGCCCGCTACGTGTCATAGACGCATGCGTGCATACGAGCAGAATCAGCGACACACGCCGCTTGCAAGCCGCGCAATGATCTGACTTGCGCAGTAGCCCGCGCCCACAGAGGTCCCTCGCGCTGTAAACTGCCTACATCTGCGACGCTACCACACTCTGCGCCAGGCGGCGCGCGCGACCGTAGAGCGTGTGGACTGTTGTTAACAAAGACAGAGAGTTGCAGAGCAGGCCTCGCCTGATTTGGTGTGGTCGTGCACGCGCTGGCTGCTGGAGATGGTGTGCGGCACATGTGCAATTGATGGGGGGCTGTACGCCTGCTGGCGTCGACGAAACGGGGAATCAATCGGGGTGGTAAACGGTCGTTACAGCAATGGGCTGAGGCTGAGCTATCCTGGCTAGCTTCTCTCCCTCGCTCTCTCTCTGCAGCAGTCGTCGCGATACTTGGGAGTCGCCCGTGAACTGTGCACATGCTAGCAACGGGTTATTCCAATTCCAACAAGTGGGACGAGCACAGTTTCCAAACTCCATACCTGTTAGCAAAGTTTCTGCTCCTGGTATTAGGTAAAGTCCGTTGCAGCATTCATCGTTGGCCCTACCGGTCTAGAAGTCAGGTGGTAGTGGTAGAAGGCAGGTGCTGTGAGCGCTTAGATCCGCCCTGGCCGTGCGCCGTTGAGCAGCACCCGAAGCCCCGCCTGGTCCGCTTGCGAGTACCCTGTCGCACATAGGCTACGCAATGTAGTAGTAGCAGCATCTCACGGGCAGCACCGTGTGTCCGGTTAGATTCGTTCTGACCGTGCGTCGATTAGCAGCGCCCGAAGCCTCGCCTGCTCCGCGTGCTCCGAACCCGGTCGCACATAGGCTAGGCAATGGAGTAGTAGCAGCATCTCACGGGCAGGCGCCGTGTGTCCGGTTAGAATCGCTCTGGCCGTGCGTCGATGAGCAGCGCCCGAAGCCCCGCCTGCTCCACGTGCTAGTACCCTGTCGCACATAGCATAGGCAATGCATTAGTAGCAGCATCTCACGGGCATTGCTGTGTGTCCGGTTTAATCCGCTCTGGCCGTTCGTCCAGCAGCCTCGCCCGGAGCCTCGCCTGCTCGACGGTGTCTGGTTAGATTCGCTCTGGCCGTGCGTGGATGAGCAGCGGCCAGAGCCCCGCCTGGTCCGAGTGCGAGAAACCGGACACACACACCCGTGTATCCGGTTAGATTCGCTCTGGCCGCACGTCGATGAGCAGCGCCCGGAGCCTCGCCTGCTCGGCGTGCGAGAATCCGGTCGCGCAAAGGTAGCCACTGACCGACCCGTAGCGGCGGCGGATGTAGGCCTGAAACGGAGCAGTAAGCAGAGTTGTGTGTTTGTGTGTGTGTGTGTGTGCGTGTGCCGCAGAGATCTCTCTGCCGCAGATCTCTCTCTGTGTCACAGTTTACAGATACATCGGCTTTCCAACAAAGACTACCTCTAGTCCTAGTACCACCGCCTAGACCCAAGTCCAGTTCTGGCCCGAACAATTACTTGTGAGGGGCGGTAGCCACCAGCCGGCTGCCTGCCAACGTGTAGTCCCTGAGCAAAAAAGAGAGCTATTGTGCAACGCCTCCAAAATAGGTCCCAACTGCTTCCAGGGGATAGGGGGTCAAGTGGCGCTTGCCAATCTACTTGACCGCCGAGGTGGAGGGGCCGGCGCCTGAGGGGCAGCCGGACCGTACACCACGACTCTCCACCCGACCCTATCCTGAGCACGCTCAAACGCCGTGTCCGAAAACGTCTTCCAATCAGAACGAGTGCCACTTGTTTCGCCTAGCTGCTGAATCAGTAGCTTAAGAAAATAGTGTCGGGAGGAGGCTGGAGGCCGGCCTTGCTGCCGAGCCACATCCATTGTGCAGTCAAAAGTCGTACGAGGAAGACGAGAAGCCGGCATGCGCATCACATGGCCTAGCCACTGCATTGATCGCTTTGGCACAAGGCTCTCAATTGGCTCAGTGTCGCACGCCTGCCGAAGAAAAGTAATCTGTGCCGGTCGACCAGGCGCACGCCCAGAATGCCGACGAAGGCAGGTCCTTCTCCACACCACCACTCTGGGTTATCCAACTCCCTAGATACTTAAATGCAGAGGCGGTCTTCACTTCACCACCAGTCAGCGCAAACGTGGGCAGATCCGCGTCAAAATCTGCTGGCAAAATCATCACTTCTGTCTTGGCGGCGTTGATTTGCATGCCAAAGCTAGAGGACACTTTGTCAAGGATTTTCAGCATAAGCGCCAACTGAGCTGGGTCATGCGAGAACAAACATAAATCGTCGGCATACATCAGCATTACTATGCGCTCAACCGACGACGACAACACAGAGCCGCCGGCTCGGGTCACGACTGACACGCCAGCCCCCTCTGGCATCATGTCTAGCGCCTTTTTCACTATGTGGTCAATAAAAACATTGAACAACACAGGAGCAATGACGCACCCCTGTCGCACACCAGACGACAGGAGGAATTCGTGCCCGATTTTCTCAGCCAGCCGCACGGCAGCTGCTGTGTTGGTGTGAAGATCCTCCAACAGATCAATAATGTGCGGATGAACACTATATAATCTAAGGACTCTCCACAGTGCCGCACGGTTTATGCAATCGTAAGCTTTAGAACAGTCGACAAATGCCACAGCCATGCATTGTTTGTACTCGGCATGTGCCGTGCTCAGCGAACGCAGAGTAAAAACCGCATCAACAGTGCCTCTGCTTTTTTTGAAACCACACTGAGCCTCGTGCAACTGACTATCAAGCTCAGCGACGAGACCCTGAACCAGCTGGAGAACGATGTAGCGGCGTTTGAGCTCACACGCGCCACAGAGGTGGACGAGGCGCACGGGCGCCCCCCTGACCTGGCTGAGACAGAGGCGTGTGTGCGAGCGTTGCGCTCGGCCGCCGCTCCGGGCGGTGACCAGCTGGACGCCATGCTGTTGCGGTACCCACCTGCCATCGCATGGCTCCACCGGGTCATCATCGCCGTATGGCGGTCGGGGAAAGCCCCGAGGGAATGGAAGACTGCTATTATCACACCGTTATATAAGGGGAAGGGTCCGCGTGACTCCCGTAGTAACTACCGCGGTATAAGCCTTCTCTCTATTGCCGGGAAAGTGTACGCTGCCATACTTCTGTGTCAGAGAGATAATCGTGAGCGGTGGGATCTGTAATGATTATCTTTGTGTGTGTGTGCGTGTGTGTGTGTGTGCATCGTGGATGATGTGTGTGTGGGGAGAGGTCAAGATTATGCAAGCGCACGAGGAGGCAGCTGCTGCCACAAGCAAAGGCAGCGATGGAAGCGCCCCCCCCCCTCTCCTTGCCAGCGCCCGCGTAAGCGTGTGCTCTGGTGCTCTCTCAACACTCTCGAGAGGCGAGGAGCAAGCGGGCACAATGCTACACAGCAAGTGGCAACACCCCAGCCGCAGATCCCCTCCCTCACCAGCGCCCCCGTGAGCGCGTGCTTCGACGCTGTCTCAAACACCCTCGGGAGGTCGATGTCCGCGCAGCTGCACCCTAGTTGCTGCGTCCCACCCCTATCGCACCCCACCCCACCCCATTCCATCCTATCCCAGCTGTTTCAACCCATCCCCCACCCATTCCTCACCAGCGCCCCCGCGATCGCGTGCTTCGGCGCGCGCTCAAACATCGTGAGGTCGATGCCGCGCAGCTCGCGCCGGTGCTCGAGGCCCGCGATCGAGACCTTGGCCATGTTGTCGCTCCTGTGTGCGTGTGTGTGTGCGTGTGTGTGTGTGTGTGTGTGTGTGTGGTCGAGTTCACAGTCTGTCGGACGCCTTGGATGGCGCAGTAGATGCATTTGTGTGTGTGTGCGTGTGTGCGTGCATGTGTGTGTGTGTGTGTGTGTGCATGTGGTACACGTGGCGCAGCTCGCGCCGGTGCTTGAGGCCTGCGATCGAGACCTTGGCCATGTTGTCGCTCCTGCGTGCATGCGTGTGTGTGTGTGTGTGTCTGTGTTGTGTGTGTGTGTGTGTTGTGTGTGTGTGTGTTGTGTGTGTGTGTGCACGTGTGTGCGTGCGTGTGTGTGTGTGCGTGCGTGTGCGTGCCGTGCAGCTCACGCCGGTGCTCGAGGCCCGCGATCGAGACCTTGGCCATGTTGTCGCTCCTGCGTGCGTGTGTGTGTGTGTGTGTGTGTGTGTTGTGTGTGTGTGTGCAGCTCGCGCTGGTGTGAGGCCCGCGATCGAAACCTTGGTCATGTTGTCGCTCCTGCGTGTGTGCGTGTGTGTGTGTGTGTTATGTGTGTGTGCACGTTTGTGTGTGTGTGTGTGTTTTGTTTTGGGGCTCGATTAACGGAGGCGCGTTCCCGTCGCCGAGCCCTGGACCCAGCAATGCGGCGCTGCTGGTGACGAGGATCTCCGTGCCGCTGACGAGCGGGGTGAAATACGACTGGCCCGGCTCCTGCTAGACTGCCCCTCGGTGGAACACTTCAGGAGCGGCTTGCCCGGCGCTGCCATGGCTTGGCGAGTAGCCGCGGCGCTGCCGCGGCCCGTGCTGGGAGACGGCCCTTATCCTCCCCCCATGCAGGACGCCATGCGGCACCGATCTCGACGAGTTGATCGACGAGCGGAGGAGCTGGCGCCCGTCAATGCATGCTGGACATTGGTCAAGATGGCTGCCCGTGGCGGTGGCGGGCTACCATCACGGCTTCAGCGGTGGCGACCGCCGAGGCAACACAGAGTAAATCCGCTTCACCAATCGCAGCGTTCGTCACCGCGCTCATCCTCGGGGTCGCTCGTCTGCCGGTGACTGGCGTTGGAAGTCTTCAGGCAGCCTCCATGACAACTCTGTCGTCCATGCACCCCTGGAGGGTGGGACCTGGCCATGCATGAGGCATGGGGCGCCGGCTGAGCCCCATGCAAACGAGAGCTGGACAGCCATGCACTGCCAGGCGGGGACCGTTCCAGTCAGCGCCAGTCGGCTCTGCCGGCTTGACTGGCCACAAGGCCACTACTGTGACCCTGAGGAAGGTCCTCTCCTATATGCTCCTTGCCAGACATGTCTCTCAGAGACCGCTGTTTGGGGTAGTCTAGCCGGCGGGAGCGGTAGTCTATCGGCCGGGAGCCGGCGGTACTCTAGTACTTAAGTGTGCTGGAGTATCGGCGGGTGTCTCTAGTAGAAGAGTAGCCTGCTTAGCTGGAAACCCCGTGTTACTGGGTGTGTTTTGTGTGTGTGTGCACGTGTGTGTGTGTGTGTGTGCGTGTGTGTGCCGCGCAGCTCGCCAGTGCTCGAGGCCTGCGATCGAATCCTTGGCCATGTTGTCGCTCCTGTGTGAGCGAGCGAGCGAGTGAGCGTCCGAGAGAGCGAGCGAGTGGGAGAGTGAGAGAGGGAGTGAGAGAGTGAGAGAGTGAGAGAGTGAAAGAGTGAGAGTAAGAGAGTGAGAGAGTGAGTGAGAGAGAGTGAGCTCGCCATCGATCAGAACGGTCTGATCGTGAGAGTCTGTGAGCGCAACTGCGATAGTCGCCAATGATCTGCTCGCTGCTCGCGCCCGCTTACCTCTACCCACCCTCGCACATGCTGCTGCACACACACACACACACACACACACTCACATGCACACACACAGGCGTCCAACGCACTGCAAAATCGACCACATACACACAGAGAGAGAGGAGGTTACAGTTACAGTTACATGGCATTCCAGCTAAGACAACACTAGTCCTAGTGCCACCGCCCTGTGAAGGACGATAGCCACCAGCCGGTTACCTGCCGTCTAGACTACCGCTCCCGCCGGCTAGTTTAGACCCAAACAAGTCCCTGGGGACATGTCTGGCAAGGAGCGTATAGGAAAGGACCGTCCTCCTCCTGGCCTTTGAGGCCAACCACGCCGGCTGTGCCGACTGGCGGCGCTGAAGCAGAAAAGTCCCCGCCTGGCATGGTGCATGGTTGTCCAACTCCATGCATGGGGCTCTGCCTGCGCCCCATGCGTCATGCATGGCCAGGTCCCACCCTCCAGGGGGGCCTGGGCAAACAGAGTCGTCATGGCAGGCTGCCTGAAGACCAATGCCGACGCCAGTCACCGGCAGACGAGTGCCCCCGAGGGTGAGCGCGGTGACAAACGCTGCGATGGTGAAGCGGATAAACTCTGTTGTTGCCTCGGCGGTCACCACCGCTGAAGCCCTGATGGTAGCTCGCCCCCACGAGCAGCCATCTTGACCGATGTCCAGCATGCATTGACGGGCGCCAGCTCCTCCGCTCGTCGATCAACTCGTCGAGATCGGTGCCGCATGGCGTCCTGCATGGAGGAGGATAAGGGCCGTCTCCCAGCACGGGTCGCGGCAGCGCCGCGGCTACTCGCCAAGCCATGACAGCGCCGGGTAAGCCGCTCCTGTAGTTTCCACCGAGGGACAGTCTAGCAGGAGCCAGGCCAGTCGTATTTTATCCCGCTCGTCAGCGGCACGGAGATCCTAGTCACCAGCAGCGCCGCATTGCAGGGTCCAGGGCTCGGCGACGAGAACGCACCTCCGTTAATCGAGCCCCAAGAGAGGGGGAGAGAGGGGGATTCGTTACAGAGAACCCTGGACGGCAGACCTAGATGGGCTGTTTCTCGTCACCATGGGGGGATTCCGTTTGAAGGCGGGTGACCAACCATGCGCCAGCAAGAGGGTGAGAAAACCCAGGACCAAGCGCACCCGTGGTAGTCGCCGATGATCTGCTCGTCACTTGCGCCTGCTTGCCTCCCC
>VFSX01000060.1:50000-52500 GCA_016618255.1 Chlamydomonas sp. UWO 241 | reverse complement strand
AGGAGGCGGGCTACCATCACGGCTTCAGCGGTGGCGACCGCCGAGGCAACACAGAGTAAATCCGCTTCACCAATCGCAGCGTTCGTCACCGCGCTCATCCTCGGGGTCGCTCGGCTGCCGGTGATTGGCGTTGGAAGGTCTTCAGGCAGCCTCCATGACAACTCTGTCGTCCATGCACCCCTGGAGGGTGGGACCTGGCCATGCATGAGGCATGGGGCGCCGGCTGAGCCCCATGCAAACGAGAGCTGGACAGCCATGCACTGCCAGGCGGGGACCGTTCCAGTCAGCGCCAGTCGGCTCTGCCGGCTTGACTGGCCACAAGGCCACTACTGTGACCCTGAGGAAGGTCCTCTCCTATATGCTCCTTGCCAGACATCTCTCAGAGACCGCTGTTTGGGGTAGTCTAGCCGGCGGGAGCGGTAGTCTATCGGCCGGGAGCCGGCGGTACTCTAGTACTTAAGTGTGCTGGAGTATCGGCGGGTGTCTCTAGTAGAAGAGTAGCCTGCTTAGCTGGAAACCCCGTGTTACTGGGTGTGTTTTGTGTGTGTGAGCACGCGCGTGTGTGTGTGTGGGGGGGGCACTGCCCTGCACCGATGGCGCAGTCGTTGTCTGTATGTGTGTGTGTGTGTGTGTGTGTGTGCGTGTTTGTGTGTGTGCACGAGCATTTTGTGTGAGCGTGTGTGTGAGCGCGCGCGTGTGTGGGGGGGGGGGGGGGGGGGGAGCGTGGCACTGCCCCGCACCGACGGCGCAGGCGTTGTCTGTATAGTGTGTGTGTTTGTGTGTGTGTGTGTGTGTGTGCATGAGCACTTTGTGTGAGCGTGTGTGTGAGCGCGCGCGTGTGTGCGTGTGTGTGGGGGGGGGGGGGGGGGGAGCGTGGCGCTGCCCCGCACCGACGGCGCAGGCGTCTGTATAGTGTGTGTGTTTGTGTGTGTGTGTGTGTGTGTGTGTGCATGAGCATTTTGTGTGAGCGTGTGTGTGAGCGCGCGCGTGTGTGCGTGTGTGTGTGGGGGGGGAGGGGGGGGGAGCGTGGCGCTGCCCCGCACCGACGGCGCAGGCGTCTGTATAGTGTGTGTGTTTGTGTGTGTGTGTGTGTGTGTGCATGAGCATTTTGTGTGAGCGTGTGTGTGAGCGCGCGCGTGTGTGCGTGTGTGTGTGGGGGGGGAGGGGGGGGGAGCGTGGCGCTGCCCCGCACCGACGGCGCAGGCGTCTGTATAGTGTGTGTGTTTGTGTGTGTGTGTGTGTGTGTGTGCATGAGCATTTTGTGTGAGCGTGTGTGTGAGCGCGCGCGTGTGTGTGTGTGTGTGGGGGGGGGGAGGGGGGGGGAAGCGTGGCGCTGCCCCGCACCGACGGCGCAGGCGTCTGTATAGTGTGTGTGTTTGTGTGTGTTTGTGTGTGTGTGTGCATGAGCACTTTGTGTGAGCGTGTGTGTGAGCGCGCGCGTGTGTGCGTGTGTGTGTGTGGGGGGGGGGGGAGCGTGGCGCCGCCCGGCACCGATAGCGCAGTCGTTGTCTGTATAGTGTGTGTGTGTGTGTGCATGAGCGTATTGTGTGAGCGTGTGTGTGAGCGCGCGGTGTGCATGCGTGTGTGTGTGTGTGTGTGTGTGTGTGTGTGTGTGTGTGTGAGAGCGTGGCGTTGCCGTGCCCCGACGGCGCGGTCGTGATCTGGTGCGCACGTGGTGAGGTGTCAGTGTTTGTGTGAGGTCGATTTCACAGTCCGTCGGATGCCTTCGACGGCAGACAGACTAGACCCATGTGTGTGCTTATGTGCCTGTCGTGCTGTGTGTGTGTGTGAAAGTCAAAATCACACCGCTCGGCCGCTTTCTGACAGATGCTGCCACGCTTGCCTGGTTTCTCTCAACCCGACGGGCCGCGGACCCGCGGCCCATCGGGTCGAGACAATTTGAGCAAGCGTGGCCGCGTCTGAGTGCCGGCGGCTCAGCGGTGTGGATCTAATTTTGCACCTTGCGACTGCGCATCCGATTCACTCGCACGAGTCACAGAGACCCCCAGACGCGACCAGCGTTTGCAGTCAACGCCAGATGTCGGGTTGGAGTCGGGTTTGACTGGGCTCCTTTACGGAACCACTGTGTGTGTGTGGTCGATTTCACAGTCCGTCGGACGCCTTTGATGGCGCATTAGACCCTAGAAAAGAGGCAGGCAGATGTCAAAATTAGACCCCTAGCATGCCATCTGCAATCATGATTGCTGTGCACGCGGTGTGTGTCTCAAAACAGGCGACAAGGAAGTCAGCCATCTCGTGCCAGAACCTGGGGTTCTCCCGGCCTGGCCGAGGATTCATAAACTCCTGCATCAGCTCATCTATATCGGCCTCCTCGGGGCGAGGGATGAACCGAAACAGGCTGTGGGCCCGCACCCGTGCCTCGTCATAGGCAGGGCACTCAAATACCATGTGTGCCTCATCCTCTAGCCCTCCGCATAGGCAGCACGCCCGCTGGCTGCGCCGCTGCCTCTGTCCCGCCACGGCGTAGCGCCCCCGCTCT
>VFSX01000060.1:27500-45000 GCA_016618255.1 Chlamydomonas sp. UWO 241 | reverse complement strand
GTGCGTGTGGCAGCATGGGGAGCGGCACATGCATGGGGCACACAGCACTAGCCACGCATGGAGGGGGGGGGGGGGTAATGCATCTGCTGGGCCACGCTGGGTGGGTGTGTTTGTGTGCATGCACACACGCAGACACCCATGCCTAGTGACAACCCAGCATCGGAAGGCCCCGACGTGGACGCACCCACCTGGCGCTCTCCCCGCTGCCTCCCGACACCAGCACTTCTAATGAACAGTTGGAAGCAGGCACGATGCAGAGCAGAGAGACAATGGTGGAAAAGGCGAGCCCAGCGACACATCCCCACACCTGCGCACACCAAAATTTGGTGCGCGCTGAGTCATTGCTTTGACACGACTCATTTGCGATGCAGGCCCTCTCCTCCCGCCCGATGGCGTGCTCGTCGTCCATGCGCCAGTGCGCAGGCGCCAGGCCCGTGCGTGCGGCACCACGCGTGTCTAGGCGCTCAGCGGTGGTCGTGCGTGCAGAGGAGGGGGCCACCGAGGCCCCTGTTGTCACTGTTGAGAAGCAGGTGTGTGTGTGTGTGTGTTGACGACGGCGCGACATCCGCCCCCCTTCCATCCGACGCTCTTCGCCCCCCCCCCCCAAAGGGGCCAAACTTTAAGCCTCTGAAGGACATCAACCAAATCATGGCGACGCTACCCCACCGGTGAGAGAGAGAGAGAGAGAGAGAGAGAGAGAGAGAGAGAGATCCACCCGTACCTTCCGCAGGATGGCGTTATGAGCCGATCAGGTTGTGGGCGTGATCACTCATACAAGCACACCACTATCCATGCATGGATCAATTGTACCACCCCCCGCAGGTACCCCTTCCTGCTGGTGGACCGCGTGGTGCAGTGGGAGAAGGAGAAGTACGTGGTCGGCTACAAGAACGTGACCGTGAACGACAACTTCTTCCCCGGCCACTTCCCAGAGCGCCCTATCATGCCTGGTGGGGCCCATGGGGGGCATGCATGCATGCATGCGCGTGGATGCATGCAAGCAGGCATGACGCAGTGGGGCCCGCACACCATGCAGGCGCCATGCGGTGCATGCATGCGCGCGATCGGCGCATGCGCTCCTCCCCACCCCGCACACACACACACCCCGCTCCACGCGCGTCGCAGGCGTGCTGCAGGTCGAGGCGATGGCACAGCTCGGCGGGCTCGCGATGCTCGACCCCGAGGACAAGTCCGCCAAGGGGCTCTTCTTCTTCGGCGGCGTCGACAACTGCCGGTTCAGGAAGCCGGTCGTGCCGGGCGACTGCCTGGTGAGTGCGGCGGGCGCAGGCAGCGACGCCGCGTGCCTGTGTGCATGCCTGCGTGGCACGCTGCCTGCGTGGGCACGGCCGTGATCCTCCCGTCTTGTCGCGAGAAATCAACTGTCGCGGCGGCTCAGACCCTCCCCGCGCCACGCTGCTCGCCCCCCCCCCTCCTCACACGCCCCCCCCCCTGTGCATGTGCGTCGCAGATGATGAAGGTGGAGGTGACCAAGTACAACAAGCGCTACGGCATCGTCAAGATGACGGGCAAGGGATACGTGGGCGAGGAGCTCGTCGTCGAGGCAGACATGACTCTCGCCATGGGCAACGCACCACCATAACTTCTCAGAGGTTGTCGTCTGGATAGATTGTTGTGTTGTGTGTTGGTAAAGCCCTCTTGATGTGAATGTGCCAGTGTCACAGGCAGGGGGGCAGGGGTCAAAGAGTTTTTTTGAACACACGCTGCACGTTTTGTGGGGGATGTCTGACCCACCCACCCACCCCAAGTCACTCAATACGCCATGGGGGGGGGGGCACCTGGAAAGGGAGCCTAGTTGGAGTTGGGGGGCACTTGGAGCGAGTGGGAGCTGGGAAGCGCAGCCCCCCGGAGCAAAGCAGCAATGCTCTAGGGCAAAAAGGCCAACCGGTCCACTGCTCCTCCGATCGGGCCGCGACGCAGGGGCCTTGCCATATCACATCTTTCCATATCACAACAGTGTTCTCCACCACATATCACAAGCATGATGCTCCCATGTGCAGCTCCCATGTTGGTGCTCCCATGTCCTTCACCACAAATCAGCAAGCATGCGTCTCCGACCAGCAATCTGCACACATCAGTGGCAGTCCGGCAGGATGATCGCGTCCGGCAGGTGCGCGCCCTTGACCAGGCCCATGCCGCCTGGCGCCGTGGTCACAACCAGTGACCCGTCATCCACGTCGTCGTCAGAGTCACCGCCCGCGCCGGCCGCGCGCGCCGTCCCCAGTCGCTCAATCTCCAGCGCCTCGAGCCGCTCCAGCATCGCGAGCCGCGCGTCGAGCTCTGACAGCTGCGTGGACGCCGACGAGGCCACGTGCTCCCCAGCGCGCACGCCAGCGCCGGCGCCGGCACTGGCGTCTGAAGGCGGTGCTTGCGGTGCTGACGGTGCGGTGCCGGTGGCGCTGCTCGCCCGCGAGCCGCCGGCCGTCGCCGCTTCGGGGTCGCCCCCCGTGGCCGACACGCCGGCGCTGCGGCTCGCCGTCCCGAGCGCGAGCTTGTCGAAAAACGACTTGGGCTTGGTCGCCGACCCGGGGCGCGACGGCGGCGCCGCCCCCCCCGTCGTCTGAACCTCCATCTCTGCGCCCGGGCCGCGCGGCGCCGACGGCCCCGCTTGCGCCTGCACCTGCGCCCTCGGCTGCGCCCTCGGTGCCGGTGCCTGAACTGGCAGCGGCGCCTCCCCGCGCGCGGCGCGGCTTGCGTTGCGCCACTCGGTGAGCGCATCGAGGAAGCCCGCGTGCGAGTCGGCCTCGTCAAACGTGCCTGTCGCGAGGCCGGCGTCCCCGTCGTCGGACGGCGCGCGCTGCTGCTGCTGCTGCCCCGTCACCGGCTCCACCCGCCGCCACGACTGCACGCGCGGCCCGCGCACCTCTTCGCCAATCGACTCCATGTGCGCCTGCGCAGCGCCAGACGACAACCGCGTGAGCCGCGGCGCCGGCGATGCGTCCGCTGCGGTCTTCCCGTGGGGCCACGGCGCCTCGTCCGCGTGCCCCGCCGGTGAGCGGTGCACAGCGAGGTCCGCTGTCACTGCCGCCCTGGCCGCCACTGCCGTGCCGCTGCCCTGGTCCGCAACACCCGGCCCCTCCTTGCCCTTGCTGCGGAAATTGGTGCGCAGGAGGCCCTCCCTGCCATTCTGCCAGCGCGAGCCGGTGCCTGTCTGGCCGCTGCACGCAAGTGTGTGGAAGAGGCAAGTCAGGCAGGGGCACATACGTGCGGGGAGGAGGGAGGCACACACAGTGGATGTGTAACACTACTCTCTCTGTGTCACACACATGCCATGTGGCGCATGCATGCGCCATGCCCCATGCAGCCCCATGCCACAACTCACACGAGGGCCTCTCGCTTCGCCCGCTCCGCAGCCATCTGCGCCCGCAGCTCCATCAGCTTGGCCTGCACGCAGTACGGCATGCGTCAGAGGGGTGCATACGTCAAGAGGGCACTCGCAAAACCTGCAACAGGGAGGGCGTCGTCGTAAGCAGCGCACCTCCATTCCCGCTGCCTCCTTTGTCAGCTGCGTCGTCTTCATATCCATCCTGCGACGCGCAACGCATGCCCATGGGCACAAGGTAGTGCTGAGGCGCTGCATGCAACGCGTCGAGCATGGCATCGAGCAACATTTCACATGAACTCACTGCTTCTTTCTCGGCGACGGCCCCCTCATGATGATATCTGGAACGCGACGCGAACTATGTGTGACACGATCACAGGGCAAGGTCCCGCGCAACGGCAGGCTCTGGCTTCGCACTGACACACTCAGCACTCACTCAGCACTGTGCTTTGCACCACAACTCCAACTCCCTGCACTACTCAGCACGCCTGCTACTGTGAGGTGTACTGCATGTGTCCAGTCAGAGGCCATGGGGGGGTGGAGAGCTGCTGCGGCGGCGGCGGCGCTCAGCTCGCTCAGCCCCCGTCTCCCTGACGCACGCGCGCAGGCAGGGGCCCTGCCGTGCACCGCAGCGAGGCCTCTGCAGCTGAGGCGGCGCACACACACGCTTCCAGCTGCCAGCTGCCGCGCTACAACAGCTTGTGCTGGAGCAGCGGCTCGCACCGTACCGGCAGCTGCCCGACTGCCGGCAGGTCGTGCCGCAGCTTGAAGATGCCGGTGCCCGTCGGCATCGGGATGCCCATGATGATGGACTCGGACACACCGACGACGTCGTCGCAGCGGCCGTGGATCGCGGCGTCGAACAGGTGGTCGCTCGTCTTCTCGAACGACGCCGTGTGCAGCACAGAGTCCTTCATCTTTGCAATGCCAAAGCGCGTAATGCCGAGGACCTGGGGAGCGTGTGCCGAGCGCGCGTGTGTGAGTGTGAGTATGTGTGTGCGCGCATGTGCGCCACTCTCTGCATGCACTGCCCCAAACCGCCTCCCCTCCCCTCTCGCGGCACCCCCGCGCAACACACCTCGCCCTTGTACGTCATGCAGTCAGCGAGCAGCATCGTGTGGCGGTTGTCGATCGTCATGCCGTGCGACCCCATCGTGTAGTTGATCTCAGTCATGATCGCCTGTGGTGTGGGTGTGGGCAGTGGGGAGGGTGAGTGGGAGTACACTCGGGCGCCGTCGGAGCGGTGGGCGATTGGGTGGGAGCACGCGCAGTGGGTGAGTAGCCCTACCACAGTCCCATCGTCTGATCCGCACAAGAAAATGCCGTCAGAATGCCTGACGCCCAACAGCAGCCACCCAGCAACCTCGCAGCAACCACCCAGCAACCACCCAGCAACCACCTAGCAACCTCCCAGCAACCACCCAGCAACCACCCAGCAATTTCCCAGCAACCCCCCAGCAACCACCCAGCAACCACTGAGCAACCACCCAGCAACCACCCAGCAACCTCCCAGCAACCACCCAGCAACCTCCCAACCACCGCCAAAAACCCGCACACCCACCGTGCGCGAAGTTCACGGGGGAGCGGACTGGCCGGGGCCGCCTTGTGGCCGCCCTTTGGCCGCCCTGTGGCCGCCCTGTGGCCGCCCCGGGACCGCCCTGTGGCCGCCCTTTGGCCGCCCTTTGGCCACCCTAAGGCCATGTGGCCGCCCTAAGGCCATGTGGCCGCCCGGTGACCAATACCCAACCCGCCCCACACCCACCGTGCGCGCCGCCTCGATGCCCATGAACTTTTCGATCTCGTGGATGTGGTTGGTCGTCGTCATGTGGCCGAGCACGCCGGCGGTCGCCATGACGGCCTGCGCACCGACGCAGGGCAGCGTGTGTGCGTGAGTGGGAGGTCAAGTGCGCTGCACAGTGCAGTACCAGCCGTGCGGTGGTAGGTCGTGGTCATGTAGCCGAGCACGCCGGCGGTCGCCATGATGGCCTGTGCACCGACGCAAGGCAGCGTGTGTGCATGCGTGGGAGCGTTGGATTTGCTAGATGAGTAGGGGTGGAAGTGTGTTGAGTGGGCTGCACAGTGCAGCACACGGTGCGGTGGTAGGCCGTGGTCATGCAGACGAGTACGTCGGCGGCGGTCGCCATGACGGCCTGTGCACCGACGCAGGGCAGCGTGTGTGCGTGAGTGGGAGGCTAAGTGGGCAAGGCGGCGTGTATGCGTGAGTGGGAGGTTCAGTGGACTGCAGTGCATGACACAGTGCGGTGGTAGATTGTGGCCATGCATGACGAGCATGCCGGCGGTCGCCGCGACGGCCTGCACACCAAAGCAAGGCAGCGGGCAGTGTGCAGTGTAGGATAGAGGCTGGTGGGCTGCAGTGCAGCACAAACGGTATGTGGTACAAACGGTATGTGGTCAATGACTCATGCAGACGAGCACGCTTGCGGTCGCAACGACGGCCGGCGAGAGAGAGAGGGAGAGGAGAGAGGGAGAGGAGAGTGGGAGAGGAGAGTGGGAGAGGAGAAAGGGATAGGAGAGAGGGAGAGAGAAGACAAGAGAGAGACGAGACAGAGACGAGAGAGAGAAGAGAGAGAGACGAGAGAAGAGAAGAGAGAAGAGAGAGAGAGAGAAGAGAGAGAGAGAAGAGAGAGAGAGAGAGAGAAGAGAGAGAGAGCGCGCGAGGCATGGTGGCCGGGAAATTGCAGCAAAAAAAAAAACAGAGTGGGGTTTCCGGGCGTGGGAGGATTCCTCTTAATTGGGCGAGCTCCAAGATCTGACCCTCAAGCATCCACACCCACCCACCTGCATGGCTTGGTTCTCTGTCTGCCCATCCTCCTTTGAACATGCTTGCTCCCATGACTCATGACGCGCTCTAAGGCGCGCAAACACAGTGCGGCCGCCGGCGCGCTCATCGCCAGCGCGGCCACCACCACAGAATCACCGGTGAGCAGCGGCTCCCCCGGCTCAGACTCCCCGCCACGCCACCGCGCGTGCGTGGATGCGACACAGACACAGCTTTCGGCGCTCCACGGGGCGCGGGGGGCAGCCACATACGCGGAGGCTACGCAACACCTGCATGGCGACGCCAGCAACCACATCTCGGCCTCGGCCGACACCACAGACGCCCTCCGCGCCCTCAGCGCGGGGCAGGCAGACATCAGACGCCTGGTAGGGGGGCTGCTGGACAGGGAGGCGAGGGCGCGCGCCCAGCCACAGAATGCGCCGACGCAGGTGGGCGCGCCACAGGTTGCCGACGCCGGCCACAGCGGTGCCCTTGCGGGGGTGCTCGCTGTGGTGCAGGCGCAGGCGCAACAGATTGCGTCCCTGGTGGATGTGGTGAGCCTCCTGGTGAGCCGCGTCCCTGGGGCGCCCATGCAGATGCCGCATGCAGAGCCCGCCCGCGCGCGGGCCGGCCATGCGGCCCACAGTGCGGCGCCCCGCGCTGCGCCTGCTGCCGAGGCTGCTCAGCCTGCCCGGCCCGCTGCTGCTGCCGCCCCTGTGGCGTCGGCGGGGGGGGGGGAGCCAGCGACGGAGCGGCCTGCGTCGGGCGCCACGCGTGCCGCATCTGCGCGCGGCCCCTCCCGCCGGGGGGGGCTGCCTGCGCGTGTGGGCGACACGTCGCTGCGCCGCAGCTTCGTGCTGTCCATCCCGGTGGCACGCGGCGCCAACTGGTTCCTCGCGGGCGGTGGCAGGCGGATGGATGAAGAGGAGGCGACGGCGGTGGCGGCGGAGCGGATCGCTGCAGCTGCCGAGGACGGCACCAGCCTGCCCGTCCGCCTGGCTACGGATGTCGTGCGCTTCCTCTACGGCGGCACCGGCCGGCGGGAGCCGGCTGATGGTGGCGTCGTGTCCGCGTCGCTCCTCAACGCCAAGCCTGCCGTCGGGGGCATCGGCGTGGAGCCACGCGGGGGCGGTGTGCTGCGTGTGCTCTTCACCGTGGCGTCTGATGCCGTGGCCGACACTGTCGTGCGCTGGCGCCACGAGCTGCGCCGCTGCGTGGACTCGACTGCAGTCTTCGACGTCCTCAGTGACCGCGAGGAGGCGCAGCACCAGGCGCTGTGGCCCGCTTTCCTCGCCGCCAAGGTTGCGGGGAAGCGGGCGCAGTTCCACCGCGCGCGCCTCGTCGTTGACGGCGAGCGGGTGCCTGCACCTGCTTGCTAGATGGCATTCCCTCTGGGGGTGTTTTTGAAGGGGAGGTGGCGCCACACGCGTGCGGTGGCGGGTGCGGTGTGGTCGCTGAGTAGAGTGCTGCGGCGGGTGTGCTACTAGCCCCGCTTCCGGTGGTCTGGGGGAGGGCTTTTTGGTCCCTTCATGGTTTTATACCTTGGGTCCGCCCTCTGGCCGTTTGAGGGGCTGGGTGTGCAGCCTGCACAGTGGTGCTGCTTGCTTGGCGCCCGCCACCAAGTGTGGATGGCGTTACCGTGGGCTACTTGTAGCTTGACCTTTTGTGGGCCTTGAGCCTTGTTTCTCTAAGTCCCACTGGAGCTTTGGAACCGTACGTGTGACCGCCAGAAGTGGATTGTAAAACTCTCATCATCATCACCTGCGTGTTGGTCCCCTCCACCAGCAGCCCGAATCATACAGTTACAGTTACATCGGCTTTCCAGCAAAGACTACCTCTAGTCCTAGTACCACCGCCTAGACCCAAGTCCAGTTCTGGCCCTAACAATTACTTGTGAGGGGCGGTAGCCACCAGCCGGCTGCCTGCCAACGTGTAGTCCCAGAGCAAAAAGGAGAGCTATTGTGCGACGCCTCCAAAATAGGTCCTAACTGCTTCTAGGGGATAGGGGGTCAAGTGGCGCTTGCCAATCTACTTGACCGCCGTGGTGGAGGGGCCGGCGCCTGAGGGGCAGCCGGACCGTACACCACGGCTCTCCACCCGACCCTATCCTGAGCACGCTCAAACGCCGTGTCCGAAAAAGTCTTCCAATCAGAACGAGTGCCACTAGTTTCGCCTAGCTGCTGAATCAGTAGCTTAAGAAAATAGTGTCGGGAGGAGGCTGGAGGCCGGCCTTGCTGCCGAGCCACATCCATTGTGCAGTCAAAAGTCGTACGAGGAAGACGAGAAGCCGGCATGCGCATCACATGGCCTAGCCACTGCATTGATCGCTTTGCCACAAGGCTCTCAATTGGCTCAGTGTCGCACGCCTGCCGAATAAAAGTTAATCTGTGCCGGTCGACCAGGCGCACGCCCAGAATGCGACGAAGGCAGGTCCTTCTCCACACCACCACTCTGGGTTATCCAACTCCCTAGATACTTAAATGCAGAGACGGTCTTCACTTCACCACCAGTCAGCGCAAACGTGGGCAGATCCGCGTCAAAATCTGCTGGCAAAATCATCACTTCTGTCTTGGCGGCGTTGATTTGCATGCCAAAGCTAGAGGACACTTTGTCAAGGATTTTCAGCATAAGCGCCAACTGAGCTGGGTCATGCGAGAACAAACATAAATCGTCGGCATACATCAGCATTACTATGCGCTCAACCGACGACGACAACACAGAGCCGCCGGCTC
This sequence comes from Chlamydomonas sp. UWO 241, assembly GCA_016618255.1. NCBI lineage: Eukaryota > Viridiplantae > Chlorophyta > Chlorophyceae > Chlamydomonadales > Chlamydomonadaceae > Chlamydomonas > Chlamydomonas priscui. The sequence continues at coordinate 36,149 of VFSX01000060.1, read as the reverse complement.
GGGTCACGACTGACACGCCAGCCCCCTCTGGCATCATGTCTAGCGCCTTTTTCACTATGTGGTCAATAAAAACATTGAACAACACAGGAGCAATGACGCACCCCTGTCGCACACCAGACGACACGGGGAATTCGTGCCCGATTTTCCCAGCCAGCCGCACGGCAGCTGCGGTGTTGGTGTGAAGATCCTCCAACAGATCAATAATGTGCGGATGAACACTATATAATCTAAGGACTCTCCACAGTGCCGCACGGTTTATGCAATCGTAAGCTTTAGAATAGTCGACAAATGCCACAGCCATGCATTGTTTGTACTCGGCATGTGCCGCGCTCAGCGAGCGCAGAGTAAAAATTGCATCAACAGTGCCTCTGCTTTTTCTGAAACCACACTGAGCCTCATGCAACTGACCATCAACCTGCGTGGAGACGCGGTGCAGAAGTATGGCAGCGTACACTTTCCCGGCAATAGAGAGAAGGCTTATACCGCGGTAGTTACCAGGGGAGTCACGCGGACCCTTCCCCTTATATAACGGTGTGATAATAGCAGTTTTCCATTCCCTCGGGGCTCTCCCCGACCGCCATACGGCGATGATGACCCGGTGGAGCCATGCGATGGCAGGTGGGCACCGCAACAGCATGGCGTCCAGCTGGTCACCGCCCGGAGCGGCGGCCGAGCGCAACGCTCGCACACACGCCTCCGTCTCAGCCAGGTCAGGGGGGCGCCCGTGCGCTTCGTCCACCTCTGTGGCGCGTGTGAGCTCAAACGCCGCTACATCGTTCTCCAGCTGGTTCAGGGTCTCGTCGCTGAGCTTGGTCTCCCCGCCATATAGCTTGTCGAATGACTCTGTCATGGCCTTCAGCACCCCGTCTGGACCGCTGTGCAGCGCGCCCGAGACGTCCCGCATGGCAGGTGGGATCTGATGGCTGCGGCTGCGGCCCGCCAGCCTGTCGCACGCGCGCGCAAACTGGCGCAGATTCTTCTTGCGTAGCATGTCTTGCGCCTCCGCCACCTGCTGGCCGATCCACCTCTCCCTGTCTCTCTGCACAGCTGCGTCGGCCGCGCGGTTGGCGCGGTTGCGCTCTCGTTTGGCAGCAGCAGACTTGCTCCTGAGCCATGCCGTGTGCGCGCGCTGCCGGGCGTCCATGAGCCGGAGGGTGCGCTGCGACAGAGTGAACTGCCAGCCGCGCCGCCGGCGGCTGCCGCGTGGAGCGAGGTGGTTGGTGGCCACCTCGCGAATGGCAGCAGCCATCGCGTCGTACTCCGCCTGGGCATCAGCGCCCTCGGGCGGCACGGCCTCCAGCAGCCCAAAGCGATCGGACAGCTGGAGGTTGAACTCACGACGGACAGCCGGGCGCCGCAGTTGTGAAGAGTCCCATGCGCGCCGCTGAGAGCCGCCTGCATGGCGGGAGGCTCGCATGCGGAGGCGCATGGACAGTACCACCATGCAGTGATCGCTGTCCCAGGTTGGGCTCCTACGCACCCTACAGTCTGTCACCGCATGCATGCGGCGGCGCGCGACCAGGATGTAGTCCTTGACGCTGTGCAGGCGGCGCACAGAGCATGCATGCCGTCTGCTCTGTGCAACAGCCATGGGGCTGATGTGGGTGTACTGGTGCTCAGGCCTGTGGGGGTAGAGAGTGTTGGCAGCGCGCAGGCTGCATGCAGTGGCAGTGTCAAGGAGCAGGCGACCGTTCCTGCTGGCCACCGCTGGCTCCGTGAGGGGCAGGTGCTTGCCAACGCATTCGTGGTCGGACACCGAATCCCTCCCCACTGCTGCATTGAAATCACCTGCCACGATGAGCAGATCGCGCTTGTCGTTGGCCTTGTCCGCGAGCGCCGCTACTCGAAGGTAGAAGTCGCCAGCCTCCTCGTCGCTCGCTGCCTCCGTTGGACTGTAGGCGCTGAAGATGGTGATCATCTGCCCACGGTCCGCTGCAAAGCGGGCCTGGATGAGGCGGTCGGACACCGCCTCCCACCCGAATCATACGTCCTTCTTTTTGTTGATGACACACACACAGGTTTTCAATCATCACGTCTTCCCACCTACAGCGCAACACACCGCTTCTACGTTCTACTAGTGCGCTCGGGGGGGTGGCACACCCCCGGGCGCGCTGCGATCCAGGTGTCGACGACGAGTCCGATGACCCTGTAGCGTAGAGCCAACCCAAGGAGGGCATACCGGCCCGGCATCACAGACGGCCAAGGACGCCTCGCGGATTTGAGCTGGCTGGCCGCGGAGGCGAGCAAAGGGGAAACAAGGCACCCCATGCATGCAGCCTTTTCCTGCCCAGTCCCCGCGTGTAGCGGGGCACGCCTGGCGACGCGTCCAAGTCGTCAATCAGAACACCGGAGTGGCTACGTTCAACGTGCGGACATGTCCTGCAGAGGACGAGGGACTGGTCAAACTGGCGAGTCTTGTGCAAGATTGCGCCAAGCTTAGCGTCGGTGTTGCAGCGCTTCAGGAGCTGCGCAGGACCGGCTCCGGGGAGGCGCAAGTGACTACGGGCGAAACGTCGTGGACGCTGCTATGGTCGGGTGGGGAGCACCGGCAGCGTGGGGTGGGCTTGCTGTTGTCCCCTGCATGGGCATCGGCATTCGTCTCCTGGGAGGCGGTGTCCGACCGCCTCATCCAGGCCCGCTTTGCAGCGGACCGTGGGCAGATGATCACCATCGTCAGCGCCTACAGTCCAACGGAGGCGGCGAGCGACGAGGAGGCTGGCGACTTCTACCTTCGAGTAGCGGCGCTCGCGGACAAGGCCAACGACAAGCGCGATCTGCTCATCGTGGCAGGTGATTTCAATGCAGCAGTGGGGAGGGACTCGGTGTCCGACCACGAATGCGTTGGCAAGCACCTGCCCCTCACGGAGCCAGCGGTGGCCAGCAGGAACGGTCGCCTGCTCCTCGACACTGCCACTGCATGCAGCCTGCGCGCTGCCAACACTCTCTACCCCCACAGGCCTGAGCACCAGTACACCCACATCAGCCCCATGGCTGTTGCACAGAGCAGACGGCATGCATGCTCTGTGCGCCGCCTGCACAGCGTCAAGGACTACATCCTGTTCGCGCGCCGCCGCATGCATGCGGTGACAGACTGTAGGGTGCGTAGGAGCCCAACCTGGGACAGCGATCACCGCATGGTGGTGCTGTCCATGCGCCTCCGCATGCGAGCCTCCCGCCATGCAGGCGGCTCTCAGCGGCGCGCATGGGACTCTTCACAACTGCGGCGCCCGGCTGTCCGTCGTGAGTTCAACCTCCAGCTGTCCGATCGCTTTGGGCTGCTGGAGGCCGTGCCGCCCGAGGGCGCTGATGCCCAGGCGGAGTACGACGCGATGGCTGCTGCCATTCACGAGGTGGCCACCAACCACCTCGCTCCACGCGGCAGCCGCCGGCGGCGTGGCTGGCAGTTCACTCTGTCGCAGCGCACCCTCCGGCTCATGGACGCCCGGCAGCGCGCGCACACGGCATGGCTCAGGAGCAAGTCTGCTGCTGCCAAACGAGAGCGCAACCGCGCCAACCGCGCGGCCGACGCAGCTGTGCAGAGAGACAGGGAGAGGTGGATCGGCCAGCAGGTGGCGGAGGCGCAAGACATGCTACGCAAGAAGAATCTGCGCCAGTTTGCGCACGCGTGCGACAGGCTGGCGGGCCGCAGCCGCAGCCATCAGATCCCACCTACCATGCGGGACGTCTCGGGCGCGCTGCACAGCGGTCCAGACGGGGTGCTGAAGGCCAAGGCGTTTGAGCTCACGCGCGCCACAGAGGTGGATGAGGCGCACGGGCGCCCCCCTGACCTGACTGAGACGGAGGCGTGTGTGCGAGCGTTGCGCTCGGCCGCCGCTCCGGGCGGTGACCAGCTGGACGCCATGCTGTTGCGGTGCCCACCTGCCATCGCATGGCTCCACCGGGTCATCATCGCCGTATGGCGGTCGGGGAGAGCCCCGAGGGAATGGAAAACTGCTATTATCACACCGTTATATAAGGGGAAGGGTCCGCGTGACTCCCCTGGTAACTACCGCGGTATAAGCCTTCTCTCTATTGCCGGGAAAGTGTACGCTGCCATACTTCTGCACCGCGTCTCCACGCAGGTTGATGGTCAGTTGCATGAGGCTCAGTGTGGTTTCAGAAAAAGCAGAGGCACTGTTGATGCGATTTTTACTCTGCGCTCGCTGAGCGCGGCACATGCCGAGTACAAACAATGCATGGCTGTGGCATTTGTCGACTATTCTAAAGCTTACGATTGCATAAACCGTGCGGCACTGTGGAGAGTCCTTAGATTATATAGTGTTCATCCGCACATTATTGATCTGTTGGAGGATCTTCACACCAACACAGCAGCTGCCGTGCGGCTGGCTGGGAAAATCGGGCACGAATTCCCCGTGTCGTCTGGTGTGCGACAGGGGTGCGTCATTGCTCCTGTGTTGTTCAATGTTTTTATTGACCACATAGTGAAAAAGGCGCTAGACATGATGCCAGAGGGGGCTGGCGTGTCAGTCGTGACCCGAGCCGGCGGCTCTGTGTTGTCGTCGTCGGTTGAGCGCATAGTAATGCTGATGTATGCCGACGATTTATGTTTGTTCTCGCATGACCCAGCTCAGTTGGCGCTTATGCTGAAAATCCTTGACAAAGTGTCCTCTAGCTTTGGCATGCAAATCAACGCCGCCAAGACAGAAGTGATGATTTTGCCAGCAGATTTTGACGCGGATCTGCCCACGTTTGCGCTGACTGGTGGTGAAGTGAAGACCGCCTCTGCATTTAAGTATCTAGGGAGTTGGATAACCCAGAGTGGTGGTGTGGAGAAGGACCTGCCTTCGTCGCATTCTGGGCGTGCGCCTGGTCGACCGGCACAGATTAACTTATATTCGGCAGGCGTGCGACACTGAGCCAATTGAGAGCCTTGTGGCAAAGCGATCAATGCAGTGGCTAGGCCATGTGATGCGCATGCCGGCTTCTCGTCTTCCTCGTACGACTTTTGACTGCACAATGGATGTGGCTCGGCAGCAAGGCCGGCCTCCAGCCTCCTCCCGACACTATTTTCTTAAGCTACTGATTCAGCAGCTAGGCGAAACTAGTGGCACTCGTTCTGATTGGAAGACTTTTTCGGACACGGCGTTTGAGCGTGCTCAGGATAGGGTCGGGTGGAGAGCCCTGGTGAACGGTCCGGCTGCCCCTCAGGCGCCGGCCCCTCCACCACGGCGGTCAAGTAGATTGGCAAGCGCCACTTGACCCCCTATCCCCTAGAAGCAGTTAGGACCTATTTTGGAGGCGTCGCACAATAGCTCTCCTTTTTGCTCTGGACTACACGTTGGCAGGCAGCCGGCTGGTGGCTACCGCCCCTCACAAGTAATTGTTAGGGCCAGAACTGGACTTGGGTCTAGGCGGTGGTACTAGGACTAGAGGTAGTCTTTGCTGGAAAGCCGATGTAACTGTAACTGTACACACACAGGTGGCCAGGCTGGCTGCCCGAACTGAGATGCATGGCGCGACCAGATGCACTAGAGCTAGTGGGATGGACGCAATCAATGTGTATCCACTCAGTGGACTAGTGCGGATGATAGTATCTGCCTGCCTCAGGGATTGAGTGCGCAAGCACAAGTCTAATACCCCATTACAGGCGTCCAACAAGACTGTAAAATCGACCACACACACACACACACACACGCACACACACATGCACACACACACGCACACATGCACCTGCGTGTTGGTGACCTCCACGAGCAGCTCGTATCGCCCGTCCTTCTCCTTGTTGATGACACACGCACACACACACACACACACACACACACGCGCGCGCACACGCACACGCACACGCACATGCGCACCTGCGTATTGGTCCCCTCCACGAGCAGCCCGTATCGTCCGTCCTTCTCCTTGTTGATGACGGCGCGCTCGACGGTCGGGATGCCCGAGATGATGACGTTGGGCATGACCTGAGGGTGGCATGCGTGTCACGTGACGCAGTTGGGTGGGTGGCAGTGGCTGAGTGGCAGTGGGTGGCATGCGTTGGGTGGCATGCATTGGGCGGCGTGGCAGTGGGTGGCATGCAGTGGGTGCCATGCGTGCCATGCTGTGATGCAGTTGTTGACGACAGCGCGCTCGACGATCGGGATGCCAGAGATGATGACGTTGGGCATGACCTGAGGCAGGTAGCACGGCATGCCCCTGTCATCGCGTAGCTTCTAGGGATCCCATGCGGCCGTGATCATCTGGACATAAAAAGGAGGATGCACTGAAGAAGTTGCACGGCGGAAAATGCCAACGCTTAAACAGCTGCTTGACCCACCTGTAGCAGCTTCTGATTTTTGCCTCCTAGCTAGTCCTACACGGCCGTGCTCATCTGTACCTGAGGAGGCCGCGCTGCGGACGTCGTATATGCAGATTGCCTGCCTTAGAGCGGACCCACCTTCAAAGTCAAAACCCTACGGTTCCTACAACCTTGATCCCTAAAAGCCTGGCCTAAACCCTGGAACCCTAAACCTGCCCTCAACCCTAGAACGCCAAACCCTCCCCCCTCAACCGACCTGCAGCAGCTGCTCGAGGTTGAACAGCAGCTCCTGCCGGTTCTCATCCGGCGCGTTGATCACCACCTGTGCGTTTGGGGTTTGGGGTTCAGGAGGTTGAGGGCTTGGGGTTCAGGATTTTGGTGCGCTTTTTGAATGCTCTCTCTTTCTATCTCTCCAGTGTTCTCGCGTGAGTGCAAAAGATGTTAAACAGCAGCTCTTGCCTGTTCTCGTCCGGCGCGTTGATCACGACCTGTGCGTTTGGGGTTTAGGGTTTAGGGTGTTTAGGGTGCTCGGGGTTTAGGGTTTCGGTGCGTTCCCCGAGCGTTCTCGAGTGCGTGCAAGAGAGGTTGAACAGCAAGCTCCTGGGCGGTTCTCGCCCGGCGCGTTCATCCCCACCTGTGTGTGTTTGGGGGCTAGGGTTTAGGGTGTCCAGGGTGCCCGGGGTTTAGGGTTTCGGTGCGTTCCCCGAGCGTTCTCGAGTGCGTGCAAGAGAGGTTGAACTGCAAGCTCCTGGGCGGTTCTCGCCCGGCGCGTTGATCACCACCTGTGTGTGTTTGGGGGCTAGGGTTTAGGGTGTCTAGGGTGCTCGGGGTTTAGGGTTTCGGTGCGTTCCCCAAGTTCTCGAGTGCGTGCAAGAGAGGTTGAACAGCAAGCTCCTGAGCGGTTCTCGTCCGGCGCGTTGATGACGACCTGCGTGCATTGTGCAGCGCGCGTAGTGAGCGTGTGTGTTTGTGGCTCTTGATGGTGTCCACTACAAGGTGTTTTAGGGGGGGGGGGCGCAGGCAGATCGGTGGTTTTCGTGAGTGGAACCGATTTTCTTGGTGGAGGAGAGAGGAGAGCCTGCAAAGAGCTTGAAGACTGTACCACTCAATGATGTCGCGTCCAAAGGGCGTTCAAAGGTCCCTCCTTACACGCCTTGCCCTGCGCGGCTGTCTTGACGTGGCGGTCCTTGAGCTTCATGCGCGCGTGCGCGAGGATCGACCCCTCGACCCTAACACCCTTAACACTTGACCCTAAAACCTGTCCAAACCCTAAACCCTAAACCCTATGCACCTTGTCCTGCGCGACCGCCTTGACGTGACGGTCCTTCAGCTTCATGCGCGGGTGCCCGAAGATGGCGCGACACAGCGGTCCAGAAGCCTCTCCTACATTTGTTCGTATAAAAAAGGGCACCCCCCCAAAGGTCTACTCAAACACACCTTGTCCTGCGCGACCGCCTTGACGTGGTGGTCCTTGAGCTTCATGCGCGGGTGCGCGAGGATCGACCACTTGACCGTGTGCCCGTCGACGTTGAGCTGCAGCGCGTCGACAGCGGCCATGTCGAGGCGGATCGAGATGAACGCCTGTAGCAGGGGTTAAGGGTATAATTTGGGTTAGGGCTTGGAGTTGCGTTAAAATTTCAAGGGCCTCTAGATCAGGGTGCAAGGTTGAGCTGCAGCGCGTCGACCGCGGCCATGTCGAGACGGATCGAGATGAACGCCTGGGCAGGGTGAAGGATTCGGGGTTTGGCCGAGGTTTCTCTAAGGGTTTATGGTCTAGAGTTGAGTGCTGCGCTGCAGCGCGTCGACCGCAGCCGCGAGCAGCCGGATCCAGATGAACGCCTGCGGCAGAAGGTTGAGTTTTGTTTGAAGTTGAGGGTACAGTTCAGGGTTGAGTAGGGTACAGTTTAGGGTTTAGTTTGGGTGTAATGGTTGGGGCTGCAGCTTTGAGCTGCAGCGCGTCGACCGCGGCCATGTCGAGGCGGATCGAGATGAACGTTTGAGGCAGGGTAACGGATTCGGGTTTTGGTTGAGGTCTTTATGAGGGGTTAAAAGCAGCTTCAGACCATGTGTTCAGACGAAAAATGTTGTTTCAGCCCCCCCCCTCCCTCCCCCCCCCCTTTGCTCTGGTTCCCACCTGGCTGCCGCCGTGCTTTGCCTTCCGGTCCCGAAAAATGATTGTCAGACAAGAAAATGATGTTTCAGACCCCCCCCCCTCCCTATGCTCTGGTTTCCCGCCTGGTCGCCGCCGTGCTGCCTTGCCGTCCGGTCCCGAAAAACAATCGTTTCAGACGGAGAAAGTAATGTTTCAGCCCCCCCCCCTCCCTGCCCCCCCCCCTTTGCTCTGGTTCCCACCTGGTCCCGAAAAACGATTGTTACAGACAAGAAAA
>VFSX01000060.1:0-15000 GCA_016618255.1 Chlamydomonas sp. UWO 241 | reverse complement strand
GGGGGGGGGTAGGGGGGGGGCCAGAGCTTTCTTCGGGAGGTTCAGCACTTTCTTTCTAGTGGGCCGTTTTGGACGGGAAAACCACCATTGGAACCGCCTTGATGAGAGGAGCACAAATCCACTTTAAGAAGTGACCCTGGGTTATAGGGTGGGGGGTAACACCCCTCAACGCCGCAACTCCCCCGCGTGCTCCCTTCGGTGCACCAAGTGCCCACAACGGATTTTAGCAACCGTCATGGATTGAGATGGGACCGACGCCATCTGAATCTCCTTGGAGAGCACAGCAAAACACCTAAGGAGAGTAAACCCTGAATCTGCCTGGAAAGTGTGAACTGGAGGGTCCATACTCCTTGGTGCCCGCCGACTAAGCCATGGAATGGCTAGATTTTGGAGGCGATTTCGGCCATCTGCCGGCGAGTTAGACATTGCGATGGACACCCCTCACTGTAAGGAAGCCATGCGCATTGGTCCCGGCTCCATGCATGGCGTATTTTGTGAGATGGGAGCGGGGGAAGGGGGGTCGTTTTTTTTGTACCATGTGTTCCAGTATTTTCTTTTCTGCCCCCCCCCCCCCCCCCCCCCCCCCGTGGCTGAGGGTAACGGGGTAAGCCGATCATGCAGGTAGAGACCCCCTAAACGTTCAGCACGTTACACGCTGCCCTACTGTAACCGCCAGGATTTGGATTTGAACAATGCAAGCCCACCGGCAGACGGCCTGAACGGTAACCTGTCCGACGAGCCGCCCGACGTCCCAGTCAGCCAGCCACAGCTCTCGTGCCATGCATCCGAAATAGGGTCAGAAAACGTTGTACCGGTACAACGGTAGGGTCGTGAGCTAATAATAGAGCTTGCTTCAACCTACAACTGACTCGAACCGATGCTAACGCCCCAAACCTGAACTCAACCACTAGCCTGTAGGTGCGTCACGCAGGACTGTAGGTTCGTCACACACGACTGTTAACTCCAACAACAGCAGCAACAACAGCAGCAACAGCAACAGCAGCAGCAGCAGCAGCAGCAGCAGCAGCAGCAACAGCAACAGCAACGGCTTAACCCTCACCATCGTGTGGAACCAGAACTCGGTCGCCGACAGCCCGCTGAAGAACGAGCTGGCAACAAAGCCCTTGCCGGCTGGCGTGCGGTCGCCGCGCGGGTAGTGCGGCAGCGTGCGGTCCTGTGTTGATAAAAGGAGGGAGGGGTGCGCGTGTGTGTGTGTGTGTGTGTGTGTGTGTGCGTGTGTGTGCGTGTGTGTGTGTGTGGTGGCGACAAAGCCCGTGCCGGCTTACGTGCGGTCGCCGCGCGGGTAGTGCGACAGCATGCGATCCTGATGGGAAACGGAGGGAGATAGGGGTGCGCGTGTGTGTGTGTGTGTGTGTGTGTGTGTGCGTATGTGTGTGTGTGTGTGGTGGCGACAAAGCCCTTGCCGGCTGGCGTGCGGTCGCCGCACGGGTAGTGAGGCAGCGTGCGGTCCTGTGTTGAAAAAATGAGGGGTGCGTGCGTGTGCGTGCGCGTGTGTGTGTGTGTGTGCGTGTGTGTGCGTGTAATGAGGTTATTCACCCTCTTGTTGGCGCACGGTTGGTCACCCGCCTCCAAATGGAATCTCCTCAATGATGACCAGAAACAGCCTATCTAGGTCTGCCGTGCAGAGTTCTCTGTAACGATATCTCTCTCTCTCTCTGTGTGCGTGTGTGTGTGTGTGTGTGTGTGTGTGTTTCTGTGTGTGTGTGTGTGTGTGCGGTGGTGACGAAGCCCTTGCCGGCTGGCGTGCGGTCGCCGCGCGGGTAGCGCAGCAGGGTGTGGCCCTGTAGTGTCGCGACGAGGGCTGCTAACTGTAAACTCTCTAGGCCCAACGTGATGCGTCCAACGGGGTTTGCGAGTTTCCGACGTTGGCTACCACTGGTACATAGTACTTTTACTTTACTTGCCCATTTCAGCTGGGGGGGTCGAAGCATTAATTGCACCTAAAGGCTAACTGAGTCTACGGTAAGTTAGTGACGAGGCTGTTCGAAGCTATGACAACAGCCTCGCAAACCTCGAACCCGCTGCTTTCTGCTTGGACCAGTTACCAACTGCAAACTGCTTCACGAGCCTTGAACCCATGACTACTTCTAGGAGTATGTACAGTAGTCATGCACTACAGTAGTCATGTACTGCAGTGGACACGCGCCACAGAGGTGGACGAGGCGCACGGGCGCCCCCCTGACCTGACTGAGACGGAGGCGTGTGTTCGAGTGTTGCGCTCGGCCGCCGCTCCGGGCGGTGACCAGCTGGACGCCATGCTGTTGCGGTGCCCACCTGCCATCGCATGGCTCCACCGGGTCATCATCGCCGTATGGCGGTCGGGGAGAGCCCCGAGGGAATGGAAAACTGCTATTATCACACCGTTATATAAGGGGAAGGGTCCGCGTGACTCCCCTGGTAACTACCGCGGTATAAGCCTTCTCTCTATTGCCGGGAAAGTGTACGCTGCCATACTTCTGCACCGCGTCTCCACGCAGGTTGATGGTCAGTTGCATGAGGCTCAGTGTGGTTTCAGAAAAAGCAGAGGCACTGTTGATGCGATTTTTACTCTGCGCTCGCTGAGCGCGGCACATGCCGAGTACAAACAATGCATGGCTGTGGCATTTGTCGACTATTCTAAAGCTTACGATTGCATAAACCGTGCGGCACTGTGGAGAGTCCTTAGATTATATAGTGTTCATCCGCACATTATTGATCTGTTGGAGGATCTTCACACCAACACCGCAGCTGCCGTGCGGCTGGCTGGGAAAATCGGGCACGAATTCCCCGTGTTGTCTGGTGTGCGACAGGGGTGCGTCATTGCTCCTGTGTTGTTCAATGTTTTTATTGACCACATAGTGAAAAAGGCGCTAGACATGATGCCAGAGGGGGCTGGCGTGTCAGTCGTGACCCGAGCCGGCGGCTCTGTGTTGTCGTCGTCGGTTGAGCGCATAGTAATGCTGATGTATGCCGACGATTTATGTTTTTTCTCGCATGAACCAGCTCAGTTGGCGCTTATGCTGAAAATCCTTGACAAAGTGTCCTCTAGCTTTGGCATGCAAATCAACGCCGCCAAGACAGAAGTGATGATTTTGCCAGCAGATTTTGTCGCGGATCTGCCCACGTTTGCGCTGACTGGTGGTGAAGTGAAGACCGTCTCTGCATTTAAGTATCTAGGGAGTTGGATAACCCAGAGTGGTGGTGTGGAAAAGGAGATCGGTGTGCGTGGGGCTCGATTAACGGAGGCGCGTTCTCGTCGCCGAGCCCTGGACCCAGCAATGCGGCGCTGCTGGTGACGAGGATCTCCGTGCCGCTGACGAGCGGGGTAAAATACGACTGGCCCGGCTCCTGCTAGACTGCCCCTCGGTGGAACACTTCAGGAGCGGCTTGCCCGGCGCTGCCATGGCTTGGCGAGTAGCCGCGGCGCTGCCGCGGCCCGTGCTGGGAGACGGCCCTTATCCTCCCCCCATGCAGGACGCCATGCGGCACCGATCTCGACGAGTTGATCGACGAGCGGAGGAGCTGGCGCCCGTCAATGCATGCTGGACATTGGTCAAGATGGCTGCCCGTGGAGGCGGGCTACCATCACGGCTTCAGCGGTGGCGACCGCCGAGGCAACACAGAGTAAATCCGCTTCACCAATCGCAGCGTTCGTCACCGCGCTCATCCTCGGGGTCGCTCGTCTGCCGGTGACTGGCGTTGGAAGGTCTTCAGGCAGCCTCCATGACAACTCTGTCGTCCATGCACCCCTGGAGGGTGGGACCTGGCCATGCATGAGGCATGGGGCGCCGGCTGAGCCCCATGCAAACGAGAGCTGGACAGCCATGCACTGCCAGGCGGGGACCGTTCCAGTCAGCGCCAGTCGGCTCTGCCGGCTTGACTGGCCACAAGGCCACTACTGTGACCCTGAGGAAGGTCCTCTCCTATATGCTCCTTGCCAGACATGTCTCTCAGAGACCGCTGTTTGGGGTAGTCTAGCCGGCGGGAGCGGTAGTCTATCGGCCGGGAGCCGGCGGTACTCTAGTACTTAAGTGTGCTGGAGTATCGGCGGGTGTCTCTAGTAGAAGAGTAGCCTGCTTAGCTGGAAACCCCGTGTTACTGTTACTTACTGTTACTGTTCAGCAGCTAGGCGAAACTAGTGGCACTCGTTCTGATTGGAAGACTTTTTCGGACACGGCGTTTGAGCGTGCTCAGGATAGGGTCGGGTGGATAGCCGTGGTGTACGGTCCGGCTGCCCCTCAGGCGCCGGCCCCTCCACCACGGCGGTCAAGTAGATTGGCAAGCGCCACTTGACCCCCTGTCCCCTAGAAGCAGTTAGGACCAATATTGGAGGCGTCGCACAATAGCTCTCCTTTTTGCTCTGGGACTACACGTTGGCAGGCAGCCGGCTGGTGGCTACCGCCCCTCACAAGTAATTGTTAGGGCCAGAACTGGACTTGGGTCTAGGCGGTGGTACTAGGACTAGAGGTAGTCTTTGCTGGAAAGCCGATGTAACTGTAACTGCAGTGGTCATGTACTACAGCAGTAGTCACGGACAATTCTGCTGTTTTGTTTTGTTTATTAACATTGAACCTGCTGAACGCGCACATGCCGCAGCCCAGGCTGTAAATTAATGCAGTGATGTAAAGCAAAGTATGGGCAAAGTATGGGTGTAGTACGGGTATAGTAAGCAATAGTTAAACTACAACCATACAAGAAAGAGCAAGATAAGACTGCTAACTGCGTTGCGAACCAGTGACTAACTGCTGTACGAGCCTTGAACCCCCAAAACAACCAACTGCCACCTACCACCTGTCACCTGCCAACTACCACCTGTCACCTGCCACCTGCCAATTACCACCTGCCACCTGCCAACACACACCTTGAACCCCCATAACAACCAACTGCCAACTGCCACCTGTAAACACACACCATGAACCCCCATAACAACCAACTGCCAACTGCCAATTGTCAATTGCCAACTGCCAACTGCCAACTACCAACTTCAAACTGCCAACTGCCAACTGCCAACACACACCTTGAACCCGTTGAACGCGCGCTTGCCGCCGACCGACTGCTGCCCCACGCACGCAACCATCTGCGTGTGGGGTGTGCGTGTGTGTGTGCGTGTGTGCGTGGTCGATTTTACAGTCCGTCGGACGCCTTTGATGGCGCATTAGACCCTAGGAAAGAGGCCGGCAGCTGTCAAAATTAGACCCCTAGCATGCCATCTGCCATCATGATTGCTGTGCACGCGGTGCGTGTCTCAAAACAGGCGACAAGGAAGTCAGCCAACTCGTGCCAGAACCTGGGGTTCTCCTGGCCTGGCCGAGGATTCATAAACTCCCGCATCCGCTCATCTAAATCGGCCTCCTCGGGGCGAGGGATGGACCGAAACAGGCTGTGGGCCTGCACCCGTGCCTCTTCATAGGCAGGGCACTCATATATATATACCACGTGTGCCTCATCCTCTAGCCCACCGCATAGGCAGCACGCCCGCTGGCTGCGTCGCTGCCTCTGTCCCGCCACGGCGTAGCGCCCCCGCTCTATCTGCAGCTCATGGAGCCCCATCCTGAACCTAGCTAGAGCCGTGATCCGGGCAGCACTGTTCAGCCCTGAGCTCAAAAGGGCCGGCGGCTCGCTGTCGCTACCCGCCATCCACCGCATGTAGGTCAGCATCTTAAAGCCGCGCGACCACTCCTCAGGTACATCACGCACGGTAGTGCCGCTCGGCAGCGCCGGTGTGCTTGTCGCGGCGGCCAGCCACGCCGCGGTCGCCACGTCCAGCAGGTTGGTGATGCGTACCGGTCCCTCCTGGTCCCACGCCAGTGTGTGCCCCACAGTTCCGAGGCACACCTGCAAGCGTGCCGCCCAGCACGTCCCCCCCGCTTCGGCCAGCCCCCAGCTCTCCCGCATTGCATCTTTAAGCAGGTCACCGTCAGGCCGCCCCCGCGCCTTATCCCAAAAGCGCGTCGCCTGGCGCAGCCAATCTGCCGCCAGCGGCCGCCACCCTGCCTCCCGCGCCAAAATCCCCAGTTGCTGCCCGTTGCTGCGGACTCCTGGGGACGCACGGGTAAATTGCAGAAGCACTTCCTCCAGGGTGCGCCATCCGTCGCGTGCGGCCTTAGCGCCCCTCCCACTCCTGCCTCTCTCCCACCGTCCGCCCGCCCCGGCAAACACGCCCCCCCCAGCATCCGCCATCATCGCAGGGCCCCACACCTCACACCGTAATTTAGCACAGGCCGTACTTGCGTGTCGAACAGGTGGGCCTTAATGCCAATATTGTTAAGGCGTATCATATAGCATCTGCGAGTTAGCGCGTATCTGGTGCGCTGGCCCCTAGAGCGTCGGGTGCCCACGTCCCCCCCCACTGCCCGCCGGTGGTGAAAGAGCATGCCCAGATATGGGAACTCGTGTGTCATGGGTAGATCTGCTCCTGCAAACTTCAGCGTTACCCTCCCCCTGCCGCCCCGACTGGGCAGAACTGGTCATTGAACACCACCCCTTCTGACTTCTTAACGTTTACTGTTAGTGCGCGCGTGCCGCAAAAGGCGTGCAGAGTATCTAGCATGCGTTGAAGCGCTTCAGGCGTCTCTGCGAGCAGCGTCAAGTCATCAGCGTACAGCAGCAGCCGCAGTAACCGCCCCGCCATCTCCACCCCATCACCCGGGAGCTCTGCGTCTAGTACTCCCTCCAATGCGTCAATAAAAAGCCCAAACAGCAGCGGTGACAGTAGGTCGCCTTGTATGACCCCCTTGTGTGAAGGAAACGCGGGTCCCACTTTCCCATCGATGCGCACACACATTGCGGACCCATCGTACATGGCAATCAGCGCCGCCATGAACTCCCCATGTACCCCCAGGCTCCTTAGGCACTCCCAAAGCAATGGGCGGTGCACGCAATCGTAAGCCTTCCTGAAGTCAATAAAGGCGGCGTACAGCGGTTTGCGCTGGAGGCCGCTCTTCTCAATAAGGTGTTGCAGGATGAAGGCATTATCTGGGGTCCCCCTCTTCTTCCGGAAGCCTGCCTGGCCCCGCGCCCGGTACCCCTCCCGTTCTGCTAAGGCGTCCAGCCTGTTCATAAGCACCAAGCTGTATAGCTTGGCGAGGGCATTCCCCACCGTGATCCCTCGGTAATCGTCCCGCACGTCTAGGCTGCCTTTCGGCTTTGGCACCGGCGTGGTTGCCCCCAAGTGCCATGCAGTCGGTACCCCTCACGGAAGACCCGATTGAGCAGGTGTGTGATGGGGCCAGCGAGCAGGTGCTCCTCATCCACAGCATCCGTTGCATCGCCCCCCTCCGCCGCCCTAGCCCATGCCCTCTGATAGAACTCTACCGGCATGCCGTTTACGCCTGGGGCTTTGCCCGCGTCCATGCCCATCAGTGCCGCATACACCTCCGCCTCGGTAAATGAATTATTTAGCGCTGCCGCCCGCTCCGTGGCCGTCGTCGTGGGGGGGGCAAACGGGGCCCCGTGCCCATGGTCAGTGGCATCATCCGTGTTAGTCGTATTAGTCGTATGAGTCGTATCAGTGGCGTTAGCATGGTTGTCCCCCAGCAAATCCCTAAAATAATCTGTCCACCCCTCCACGTCCCTCAGACCGACCGCCTGGCCAGGCAGTTTCACCCGCTGCCAAAACCGCCGAGGGTTCCCCTTCCTGTCCTCAATCAGCTCGGAGTGTTCCCGGGCCTCCGCCCCGTGCGCTCGTTCCGCTTCCCGGCACGCGCGGCGTGCGTCCTTGCACTCCTGAGTGTACCATATGTTGTGTGGTCGCACCCCCCCGTCCCCGGTCATGGGCCGCACCAAGACCGCACCCACCTCACCCGACGCGTGCAACGCCCGGGCTGCCCGCTCGACCGCGCCCTCGAGGCGGCTGAGCTCCTCATCCACCGTCGGTGCCCCCCGAGCTCCCAAAACGTCCGTCATCATCCCCCCCAGGAGCTGTGCGTACGCCCCCTCGCCCCCCTGTGGCCACCTAAACCTGGCCGGCGTTTCGCTCGGGGCGCCGGCCTGAGCCGCAGGTACCGCAGTAGCGGGCTCATAAGTAAGGGTCAGTACTACTGGTCTGTGGTCAAACCTGCCCCCGCCTAGCCTTGGTGGGTGTTGGTCGTGCACATGTAGGGTAGTGCGTGTGTGTAGGGTAGTGTACAGTGCACATGTGTACAGTGCACATGTAGGGTAGTGTGTGTGCGTGTGTGTGCGTGTGCATGCGCGTGTGTGTGGGGGGGGGGAGGTCAATTGTACGGTCTTTCGGACGCCTATATTGGCGTCTATTGTGTGTGTGTGTGGGGGGGGGGTAGTGTGTGTGTGCACCGACTGCTGCCCCACGCACGCAACAATCTGCATAGTGTGTGCATACTTGTGTGTGTGTTTGTGTGTGTGTGTGTTGGGGTGTTTGATTGTACAGTCTGTCGAATGGCCATGACGTATTGTGTGCGGAGGGGGGGGGCGGCATGTGTGTGTATGTGTGTGGGGTGTGTGCATGTGCGTGTGTGTGTATGCGTGTGTGGGGGGGGGGGGGCAGCACGTGTCTGCCTGTGCGTCTTGCGTCTGGCTGCCAAGCAGTGGCTTACTTTGTCTTGTCAACGCGTGCCCGGTTTCAGCATGGGGGTATATTGACTTTTTCCTTGCCCCTTCGTCCGACAATCGGCCATGCCGTAGTGTCGCTTTGCCTTGCCGGCATTTTCTATAAAAGTCCGGATTGACTTGGAGAGTCCAACATTTTCACAGTCCAACACACCGCTTCTACGTTCTACTAGTGCGCTCGGGGGGGTGGCAACCCCCCGGGCGCGCTGCGATCCAGGTGTCGACGACGCGAGTCCGATGACCCTGTAGCGTAGAGCCAACCCAAGGAGGGCATACCGGCCCGGCATCACAGACGGCCAAGGACGCCTCGCGGACTTGAGCTGGCTGGCCGCGGATGCGAGCAAAGGGGAAACAAGGCACCCCATGCATGCAGCCTTTTCCTGCCCAGTCCGCGCGTGTAGCGGGGCACGCCTGGCGACGCGTCCAAGTCGTCAATCAGAACACCAGAGTGGCTACGTTCAACGTGCGGACATGTCCTGCAGAGGACGAGGGACTGGTCATACTGGCGAGTCTGGTGCAAGATTGCGCCAAGCTAGCGTCGGTGTTGCAGCGCTTCAGGAGCTGCGCAGGACCGGCTCCGGGGAGGCGCAAGTGGCTACGGGCGACACGTCGTGGACGCTGCTATGGTCGGGTGGGGAGCACCGGCAGCGTGGGGTGGGCTTGCTGTTGTCCCCTGCATGGGCATCGGCACTCCTCCTGGGAGGCGGTGTCCGACCGCCTCATCCAGGCCCGCTTTGCAGCGAACCGTGGGCAGATGATCACCATCGTCAGCGCCTACAGTCCAACGGAGGCAGCGAGCGACGAGGAGGCTGGCGACTTCTACCTTCGAGTAGCGGCGCTCGCGGACAAGGCCAACGACAAGCGCGATCTGCTCATCGTGGCAGGTGATTTCAATGCAGCAGTGGGGAGGGATTCGGTGTCCGACCACGAATGCGTTGGCAAGCACCTGCCCCTCACGGAGCCAGCTGGTGGCCAGCAGGAACGGTCGCCTGCTCCTTGACACTGCCACTGCATGCAGCCTGCGCGCTGCCAACACTCTCTACCCCCACAGGCCTGAGCACCAGTACACCCACATCAGCCCCATGGCTGTTGCACAGAGCAGACGGCATGCATGCTCTGTGCGCCGCCTGCACAGCGTCAAGGACTACATCCTGGTCGCGCGCCGCCGCATGCATGCGGTGACAGACTGTAGGGTGCGTAGGAGCCCAACCTGGGACAGCGATCACTGCATGGTGGTACTGTCCATGCGCCTCCGCATGCGAGCCTCCCGCCATGCAGGCGGCTCTCAGCGGCGCGCATGGGACTCTTCACAACTGCGGCGCCCGGCTGTCCGTCGTGAGTTCAACCTCCAGCTGTCCGATCGCTTTGGGCTGCTGGAGGCCGTGCCGCCCGAGGGCGCTGATGCCCAGGCGGAGTACGACGCGATGGCTGCTGCCATTCGCGAGGTGGCCACCAACCACCTCGCTCCACGCGGCAGCCTCCGGCGGCGCGGCTGGCAGTTCACTCTGTCGCAGCGCACCCTCCGGCTCATGGACGCCCGGCAGCGCGCGCACACGGCATGGCTCAGGAGCAAGTCTGCTGCTGCCAAACGAGAGCGCAACCGCGCCAACCGCGCGGCCGACGCAGCTGTGCAGAGAGACAGGGAGAGGTGGATCGGCCAGCAGGTGGCGGAGGCGCAAGACATGCTACGCAAGAAGAATCTGCGCCAGTTTGCGCGCGCGTGCGACAGGCTGGCGGGCCGCAGCCGCAGCCATCAGATCCCACCTGCCATGCGGGACGTCTCGGGCGCGCTGCACAACGGTCCAGACGGGGTGCTGAAGGCCATGACAGAGTCATTCGACAAGCTATATGGCGGGGAGACCAAGCTCAGCGACGAGACCCTGAACCAGCTGGAGAACGATGTAGCGGCGTTTGAGCTCACACGCGCCACAGAGGTGGACGAGGCGCACGGGCGCCCCCCTGACCTGGCTGAGACGGAGGCGTGTGTGCGAGCGTTGCGCTCGGCCGCCGCTCCGGGCGGTGACCAGCTGGACGCCATGCTGTTGCGGTGCCCACCTGCCATCGCATGGCTCCACCGGGTCATCATCGCCGTATGGCGGTCGGGAGAGCCCCGAGGGAATGGAAAACTGCTATTATCACACCGTTATATAAGGGGAAGGGTCCGCGTGACTCCCCTGGTAACTACCGCGGTATAAGCCTTCTCTCTATTGCCGGGAAAGTGTACGCTGCCATACTTCTGCACCGCGTCTCCACGCAGGTTGATGGTCAGTTGCATGAGGCTCAGTGTGGTTTCAGAAAAAGAGAGGCACTGTTGATGCGATTTTTTACTCTGCGCTCGCTGAGCGCGGCACATGCCGAGTACAAACAATGCATGGCTGTGGCATTTGTCGACTATTCTAAAGCTACGATTGCATAAACCGTGCGGCACTGTGGAGAGTCCTTAGATTATATAGTGTTTATCCGCACATTATTGATCTGTTGGAGGATCTTCACACCAACACCGCAGCTGCCGTGCGGCTGGCTGGGAAAATCGGGCACGAATTCCCCGTGTCGTCTGGTGTGCGACAGGGGTGCGTCATTGCTCCTGTGTTGTTCAATGTTTTATTGACCACATAGTGAAAAAGGCGCTAGACATGATGCCAGAGGGGGCTGGCGTGTCAGTCGTGACCCGAGCCGGCGGCTCTGTGTTGTCGTCGTCGGTTGAGCGCATAGTAATGCTGATGTATGCCGACGTTTTATGTTTGTTCTCGCATGACCCAGCTCAGTTGGCGCTTATGCTGACAATCCTTGACAAAGTGTCCTCTAGCTTTGGCATGCAAATCAACGCCGCCAAGACAAAAGTGATGATTTTGCCAGCAGATTTTGTCGCGGATCTGCCCACGTTTGCGCTGACTGGTGGTGAAGTGAAAACCGTCTCTGCATTTAAGTATTAGGGAGTTGGATAACCCAGAGTGGTGGTGTGGAAAAGGAGATCGGTGTGCGTGTCGGTCGCGCGCTGGGCGTGTTTGCGTCTTTTGATAAGATTTGGGCCAGCAAGAAGATGCAAGTGCAGTCTAAGATGCGGGTTTACAACACTTTCGTGCTGCCCCACTTTCTGTACGGCTGCGAAACATGGGCCCCTACTAAAACACAACTGACTCGATTGGAGGTTGCCCACTCTAACTGCCTTCGTCGCATTCTGGGTGTGCTCCTGGTCGACCGGCACAGATTAACTTATATTCGGCAGGCGTGCGACACTGAGCCAATTGAGAGCCTTGTGGCAAAGCGATCAATGCAGTGGCTAGGCCATGTGATGCGCATGCCGGCTTCTTGTCTTCCTCGTACGACTTTTGAATGCACAATGGATGTGGCTCGGCAGCAAGGCCGGCCTCCAGCCTCCTCCCGACACTATTTTCTTTAGCTACTGATTCAGCAGCTAGGCGAAACTAGTGGCACTCGTTCTGATTGGAAAACTTTTTTGGACACGGCGTTTGAGCGTGCTCAGGATAGGGTCGGGTGGAGAGCCGTGGTGTACGGTCCGGCTGCCCCTCAGGCGGCGGCCCCTCCACCACGGCGGTCAAGTAGATTGGCAAGCGCCACTTGACCCCCTATCCCCTAAAGCAGTTAGGACCTATTTTGGAGGCGTCGCACAATAGCTCTCCTTTTTGCTCTGGGACTACACGTTGGCAGGCAGCCGGTTGGTGGCTACCGCCCCTCACAAGTAATTGTTAGGGCCAGAACTGGACTTGGGTCTAGGCGGTGGTAAGAGGACTAGAGGTAGTCTTTGCTGGAAAGCCGATGTAACTGTAACTGTATTGACTTGGAAGCTTGTGCCTTGCCGCGGGGTGTCCCCCGTTTTTACCCCGTGTTGGCGTCAATTTTGGCGTTTCCTTTCCCCTCTTTTTTAGAAATCAACGTTGCCGGCGCTTGCCACGCGCGCTTTCTCGGAATTACTTAATCGGCAAGGCACAGTGCGACATTTCGGCTGCCGAAGTTCGGCACAAACCTGTGCAGTGTTGCTCGCGCAGCCCTTGGACCCGGACTGCGGCATGACGAGCTGCAGCAGTCTCACCGTCCAACACACACCCCACCACACACACACCCCGCCACACACACACCCACACACCCACAGACACCCACACCCACACCCACACACCAACACAGGTGCCCGGCAGAGTGTACAAAATCGACCACACACGCACACACAAGAAAATCGACCACACACACACACACAAGAACACACGCACACGCACCTGTGCAATGTTGATGGCGCTGCCCTTGGAGCCGGACTGCGACATGATGAGCGGCGAGTTGCGCGAGTGCAGCGTCTCCATGCACACGCGTCCGGCAATCTGCATCGGGGCGGGGGGGATACAGCAGGATGAGTGCCGTCAGCAAAGTACTGTTAGGTTTAGGGTTTAAGATTTACGGTTGGGAGTCTAGGGTTTAGGTTTAGGGTTTAGGGTTCAGGGTTGCGTAAGTTCAGCGCCTTGATGCACACACGTCCGGCGATCTGCGTTTAGGGTAAAGGGTTTTGGGTTTAGGGTCTGCATGGGAGGGGGGGCACGACAGTAAAATCCACCATCACCGTCACTACACGGATGTTGTTGAGCACGCCAGTTGCTCCCGCTTCGAGCGTCCAGGTTCAGGTTTAAGGTTTGAAGGTTCACGGTTGAGAGTATAGGGTTTAGAGTTGAGCGAGTGCAGCCTCTCCTGCACACATGTCCGGCGACCTGCATGGGGGAGGGGATACGGTAGGATAGCTGGTCATTTAGGTATTTTATTTCGGTTTGTTTAAATACTAGCTAAATAGCTCAGCTCACCTCACGGACGTTGTTGAGCACGCCGGTCATTCCCGACTCGTCCACAAGCCCAAAACCCT
The DNA here is from genome assembly GCA_016618255.1 of Chlamydomonas sp. UWO 241. Classification (NCBI taxonomy): domain Eukaryota; kingdom Viridiplantae; phylum Chlorophyta; class Chlorophyceae; order Chlamydomonadales; family Chlamydomonadaceae; genus Chlamydomonas; species Chlamydomonas priscui. Next base: position 1,574 of record VFSX01000060.1, on the reverse strand, counting down.
TAACTCAAAGCCGTATACACCCTCAACCCTTGACCCAACCCTACTTTTAACCCATTTGTGTACTAAGCTTAATGTATTTAGCACACCTCACGGATGTTGTTGAGCACGCCGGTCATCCCCGACTCGAGCGTCTGCACGAGGTTGCTGCCGGGCAGCAGCTCCAGCACCCCCTGTGAGATCAAGGACATTCCAGGTGTTAGGGTTCACGGTTAAGAGTGAGGGATTTGGAAGGGAGGTGCCCAGGTGAGAGGGAAGGAGGGAGGTGCTGTGTCGAGTCGAAACACGGGTTGGGGAAGCTCCAGCACTCTCTGCAGGATTTGAGGTACTCGCGTTTCGCGTTGTCGCACGCGCTGTAGCCGCTCGATATCATCACACACACGCACACACACTCACACATGCACAGACGCGTGCACACATGCACATACACGCGCACACTCACACACACACGCACACACGCACAAGTCGAATGCGCCATGACAGGCGTCGAATCCGCCATGACAGACTGTAAAATCACCCCCACCCACCCACCTACACACACACACACACACGAACACCTTTTTGAACTTTGTAATCATGTCATCGCACTCGTTGTACCCCGTCGACATCATCTTGGCCTTTTCGTTGACGAGGATCGGTCGCGGGGTGACGTCGTCAATGCCGATGCTGCGTGCGTGCGTACGTGTGTGCGCGTGTGTGCGTGTGTGTGTGTGTGTGTGTGTGTGTGTGTGTGTGTGTGTGGATGGACGAGGATCGGCCGCGGGTTGACGTCATCAATGCCGATGCTGGGTGGGTGCATGTGCGTGTCAGTGACCCCATGCACATACGCGCACACACGCACACACACACACACACACAAACACCTGAATCCGAGGTTGCCCATGTGGCACGCGTGCACACACACACACACACACACACACCTGAACCCGAGTGCTTTACGTGAGCGCGGCGGCGAGCTTTGGCCAGCCTTTTTGCGCCCCATGCCACGGCACGGCACACACACACACTAGCGAGGCACACAGCGACAAACACCACATGAGCCACACACACACACATCACGCACAACATACACGAGCCGAACTGGCGCTGCTAACAACCTGTTAAAAGTGCGCATCAGCTAGGACCACACACACCCACCACAACCTGCTCCAACCCGAGGTGCCCTCATTGTGGCGCGCGGCAGCTTGGCTAGCCGCCCATGCACTACACGCACACACACACGGCCACACACACACACACACACACACACACATACACACACACACACACGCACACACACGACCGCGCGTGCGCACACAGACACACACACACACACCTGAACCCGAGGTTGCCCATGTGGCGCGCGGCGAGCTTGGCTAGCCGCCCCATGCACACACGCACACACACACGCACACACACACATACACACAAACATACACACACACGCACACAAACACGACCGCGCGTGCGCACACAGACACACACACACAACTGAACCCGAGGTTGCCCATGTGGCGCGCGGCGAGCTTGGCCAGCCGCCCCATGCACGCACGCACACACACACATACAAACACACACACACACACGCACACACACAC
>VFSX01001036.1:0-15155 GCA_016618255.1 Chlamydomonas sp. UWO 241 | reverse complement strand
GGGGGGGGGGAGGTCTGCACTAGCTGTTCCACTGAGGCTCCCTGAGTTGTAGTAAGACAAGGCAAAGAGACGGCTGTCAAGATCCCGTGGCTGGGTGGGGTGCAGTGGTCCCCCTGCAAGCCGTATACCGCTCGTGGCCGGATTTCCCATTTTCCAGATAACCACCCCACACCTGGTGGGATAGGGCGTGGAGGCGTGCGTTGGAAAGCTGCCGCCGAGAGCAGCATAGCGGTACGCGTTGCGCATACCCCCGCTATGTATTGCGCCTGGCATGAGCTGTCAAACTTGCTTGAGCCGGGGGAATCTTACTACTTAAATCCTTCTCAGGGACCACTGGTGGGGTAGGTGTTTCTACACTTACTGCTCCACTAAGGCTCACTGAGTCGGAGTCACACGAGGTGAGAGAGGAGATGGCAATGTGGTGATGATAATGATGGATGTTGCAGTCAGGATCACCTCTAAAGGCATATAAGACCGTGCTCGGCGCGCGTGGCCCGAGCACCTGACTGTGATGGCTGGCTGTTGGTGGTAGGGAACCCAAACTCTGTAAAGAGTGTGGGCGCACCCCTAAGCCCCCTACCGCAGCGGCAGCAAACGCTTGTTGAAGTAGGTGAGCATATGTGGGGAAACGGAAACGCGAGGCAGATTCATCGCCAATCGCCAAAAGAGACATTCCCACGTGGGGAGAAAGGCCAAGGCGGTGGTAGGATACATTGCTACAACTGCGCCGCTGCTGCTGCTGCTTGCTGCTGCTTGCTGCTGCTTGCTGCTGCTTGCTGCCGCTGCGCCTGCTGCTGTCGTCGTTGCTGCCGCTGCTGCTGCTGTTTGCTGCTGCTTGCTGCTGCTTACTGCCGCTGCTGCTGCTTGCTGCCGCTGCTGCTTGCTGCTGCTTGCTGCTGCTTGCTGCCGCCTCTGCTGCTGCTGCTGCTTTCTGCCACTGCACCTGCTGCTGCTGCTGTCGTCGCTGCTGCTTGCTGCTGCTGCACCTGCTGCTGCCGCTTGCTGCCGCTGCTGCTACAGCTGCCGCTGCTGCTGCTGCTTGCTGCTGCTTGCTGCTGCTGCTTGCTGCTGCTTGCTGCCGCTGCTCCTGCTGCTGTCATTGTTGCTGCCGCTTGCTGCCGCTGCTGCTGCTTGCTGCTGCTTGCCGCCGCTGCGCCTGCTGCTGCCGCCGCCGCTGCTGCTGCTGCTCCTGTCGCCGCTGCTGCTGCTGCTGCTGCTGCCCCTATATATAATGCCCCACCGCGTGCGCACGCAGATGGCAGCTGGGCGGCGCGATCCCAGCGAGTCGACCGAGGCCTACTCGTCGCGCGTGACTCGCGCGTTTGCTGCGCTTTCGGTCGTGTGGCTCATGACGCGCAGGTGTGTGCGTGTGGGTGTGCGTGTGGGTGTGTGTGCGTGTGTGTGTGCGTGTGGGCTTTGGGGGGGTCACATGTGTGACGCGCTCGTTTGCTGCGCTCTCGGTCGTGTGGTTCATGACGCGCAGGAGTGTGGGTGTGCTTGTGTGTGTGTGTGGGTGTGCGTGTGTGCGTGTGTGTTTCGGGGGGGGGGGGCATGTGTGACGCGCGCGTTTGCTGCGCTCTCGGTCGTCTGGCTCATGACGCGCAGGTGTGTGCGTGCGTGTGTGTGTGTGTGTGTGTGTTTTGTGTGTGCGTGCGTGCATACGTGTGCTTGTGTGTGTGTGTGTGTGTGCGGGCGTGTGTGCGTGTGCGTGTGTGTGTGTGATGTGTGGCGTGGGTGGCGCGTGACGCGCGTGTGGCTCATGACGCGCAGGTGTGTGTGTGTGTTTGTGTGCGTGTGTGTGTGTGTGTGTGTGTGTGCCTCCGACGCCGGCTTTGCGGCCATCAACGACCGCATCCTGGTCCTCCGGTTCCACCCCAACGGCGCCATCCCCATGACCGCCATCGTCGCGTACGCTCCACCGGAGGCCGCCGACAACGGGCCCGCCAAGGACGCGTTCTACGAACAACTCCACGACGCGCTCACCCACACCCCTGCCCACCACTACATCCTGGTGATGGGCGACTTCAACGCCACCACCACAGCCGCCTCCTCTACCACCCACCCATCTGTAGGCCGACACGCCTGCCCCACCTCCCACAGCCCCTCCTCCCCCTTCCCCCCCAACTCTTCCCTCGCCGCCTTCCGCCACAAGCCGAGCATCAACGACAACGGCCACCGCCTCCTCGATCTCTGCTCTGCCCACAGCCTCTCCATCACCCACTCTTTCTTCCCCAACCCCCCAGCGCGCGCATACACCTGGTACAGCCGCAACCGCAAGGACTGCAACATCCTGGACTACATCCTGGTCCGCAGCTCGCACCTGTCCTCTGTCCATGATGTACGCGCCCGCTGCCCCATCACCCGCCCACTCCCCACCGTCACCCCACCCGACCACGCCCTCGTCACCGCCCGCATCCACTCCACTTCTCCAGAACCTGGAGACACGAACACCAGCGGCCCCCTCCCCCCCCCCGCTACTTCACTGACCTGCTCCGCGACCCAGCCACGCAGAACGCGTACGCCGAGGCCGTCGCGGACGCCCTCGCCACCCCGCCACCCCTCCCTCTTCCCCTCACCTTGGACCAGCGGATGGACCACTTCAACGCGGCCCTCCACACCGCGGCCAAGGCGGTGCTTGGCCGCCGCCCGCCCGAAGCTCCCACCCACCTCACCCTCTCTGACAAATCCCTGTCACTCGCGCGTGACCTCCAATCCCCCCGCGTCGAGTCCGCCCTCCACGCCCGACACACTCCCCTCTCTGATGCTCTCCGCGGGAAGACCAAGCGTCTACAGACAGAGCTGAAGTCCTCCCTGACAGCGGACACCGACACGCACTGGAACACCAATGCCGCTGTCATCCAACATGACTTCGACAACCACAAACCCCACACCGCCCACCGTGCCCTCCAACGCCTCGCCAACCGCCCCTCCTCCGCCACCGCCCCAGCCATCCGCGGCGACGACGACCGCCTCTGCTTTGGCACGCAGGCCGTGGCCAACGCGTTTGGCAAACACTTTGAAACCCTCCACACCCTCCCTTCCACCGTCGACCCCGCCCGCCTGGCTTCTCACCTGGCCCACACACCCACTGCCCCCCCTGCCCCTCCTGCCATCACGCCTCCCTCCCTCCCTGTACCCGCCCCCGCCCCAGCCCCCGCCGCCCCATCCCCTTCCCCCACACTCTCCCCCCGTCCCCGCCCACGCCCATGCCGCCCCATCCCCTTCCCCCACACCTTCCGAGCCCTCACGAGACGAGATTGAGGCCGCCATCAAGGCACTCAAAAACACCTCCCCGGGCTCCGACGCCATCACCGCTCCCCTCATCAAGAGCGGCGGCCCCGCCGTCGCCTCCGCCCTCCATGACATCATCCGCTCATGCTGGGACACCAACACCACTCCTACCTCGTGGAGACAAGCGGAGATCTGCCCCCTCTACAAGGGCGCATCCTCAGGCCCGACCACTCTGCAAGTCCTACCGTGGCATCTCCCTCCTGCCCGTCCCCCTCCTCGGCCGCCTCGGACGGCACCTGGAGCCATCCCTTCACACCTCCCAGTTCGGCTTCCGGCCCGGCCGAGGCACTACTGGCGCCATCTTTGCCCTACGCCGCCTCCAAGAGGAGTCCCACCGCGCTCACGCCCCCCTTCACGTGGCCTACGTTGACCTCTCGAAGGCGTTCGACCGTGTCAACCACCCCGCGCTCTGGGAACCCCTCCGCCACCGCGGAGTACCCCCTGACCTCCTCGACCACATCAAGAGCCTCTACTCTGATGCCACGGCCCGTGCCCGCGTCGGCGACGCACCCTCTGCCCCCTTCCCTCTGGAAACCGGTGTCAAGCAAGGCTGCCCCATCTCCCCCCTACTCTTCAACGTCTACATCGACACCGTTATCAGATCCCTGATTGCCCAGATCCCCAACGCTAGCATCCACATCGGCTACGTTGTCGACGGCGTCCTCCACACCCCCGAGTCCCGCAAAGACTACGACACCACCGTCCTCCCCCTCCTACTCTATGCCGACGACATCGCCCTGCTCTCCCTCTCCGGGGACGCCCTCCGCACCGTGCTCAACCTCCTCGACGGCACCTGCTCTGACCTCGCGCTTGAGATCAACTACAGCAAAACCGTTGCACAATCCCTCGGCCACCCGTCTGCCCACACCGGCCCCACCACCACCCCCATCGCCATCCCCTCCAACTCCTCCCCTACCCCCCACCTGGTCCACCACACCTCCAGCTTCAAATACCTCGGCAGCATCATGGCCTCACCCCCACCTACCCCCCTTTCGACGACCCTGACCCCCACCGCCCACCAACATCCTCGACGAAGAAATATCACGCCGGATCAGCTCTGCATGGTGCGCCTTCACCCGCCTCAACCCACGGTTTTGGAAATCAGATGAGATCACCCTCACCACCAAGATCAACCTGTACAATGCCTTTGTTGTATCCGCCCTCTTGTACGGCTGCAAAACCTGGACGCTAAACAAAACTCACATCCACCGCCTCGAGGTAACCCACAACCGCTTTCTCCGCCGCCTGAAAGCCCCCTCCAGCCACACCTTGGAGAAAACCTCCACTGCCAAGCTACATGCCGCGCGACCTCCCACCACTCCTATCATCGTCACGATCAACAAACACCGACTGTTGTGCATTGGATCCCTCGCCCGCCGCCTCCCCACCTCCACTCCTCCGCCCCCCACCCCTGCCAACCCCCCTCCCTCTCCCCCCTTGCCTCCCACGCCTCCTCCGATCCCTCCCACGCCCCCTCCGATCCCTCCCAACCCCGCTCCCTCTCCCCCCTGGCCTCCCACGCCCCCTCCGATCCCTCCCACGCCTCCTCCGATCCCTCCCAACCTCCCTCCCTCTCCCCCCTTGCCCCCCACGCCTCATCCGATCCCTCCCAACCCCGCCCTCTCTCCTCCCTTGCCCCCCACGCCTCCTCCGATCCCTCCCACGCCTCCCCCGATCCCTCCCAAACCCCTTTCTCGCCGCCCTTGCCCCCCACGCCTCCTCTGATCCCCCCCATGCCTCCTCCGATTCCTCCCAACCCCCATCCTTCTCCCTCCTTGCCTCCTCCAACCCCCCCCCTCCCCTTCCCCGCCCGCCGAACCCATGTTCCCAGCCATCGCCGCCCTCTTCATGCACCGACGACCAGACGTGATATCCTACCAAGGTGGGGTCATCACCTCCTACCGTGAGAATGTCCAAGACATTTTCGACTCCTACGTGTTCAAGACTGCCGTCACAACGCAGTTTGACAAGGCCAAAAAGGAGTACGCCGAGTCCCCACCGGAGTCCCAGCTGAAGACCGTCCCCGAGCTTGCTGTGATACTAGCGCGCAGGCGGCCTCCCGGGTGGCCCACCCTCGCGAGGTTCCCACGCCTGTGCAATGGTATTTGCAGAGAGATGGCAGCCAATACGGGATCAACCAGCCAACAAAGTAGATAATGATGATGATGGTGGTCACAGTCAGCAAGCCTTTAGTCAGCAAGCCTTTAGTTAGATGCCAGTGCCTCAGAGGCAACCCCCCGACCCCCCCAAACCAAGGATACTATCCACTCGATTCAGGCGCTGGTCGGTCACCCGCTATTCGAAAGACATCCCAGTGCACGGGTCAGACCTCGTAACAATTGCCGGGGTGTACTGCTGTTAGTAGTACAGGCATTGCCGGTGCATGCGGACGGCCTCATGTAACGCTTGGTTGGTTGGTTGGTTGGTTGTGTGTTTTGGGGGGTGGCATGCGTGACGCGCGCTTTTGCGGCAATCTCGATCATCTGCCTCATGACGCGCGTGTGTGTGCGTGTGGGTGCGTGTGCGCGTGTGGGTGTGCGTGGGTGTGGGTGTGGGTGTGTGGGTGCGTGTGTGGGTGTGTGTGTTTTGGGGGCGTGGCGTGGGTGGCATGCGCTTGCGGAGCTGGTGACCGTGTGGCTTGTGACGCGTAGGTGTGTGTTTGTGTGTGTGCGGGGATGTGCAAGGGTACGAGTGTGCGGGCAGGCGTGTGTGTGTGTGCGTTTGTGTGTGTGTTTGGGGGGGGGGCATGCGTGACGCGCGCGTTTGCGGCACTCTCGGTCGCGTGGCTCATGGCGCGCAGGTGTGTGCGTGTGTGTGTGTGCGTGTGTGGGCATGTGTGTTGTGTGTGCGGGCAGGCGTGTGTGTGTGTGTGTTGTGTGTGCGTGCTTTGGGGGCGTGGCGTGGGTCGCATGCGCTCGAGGCGCTGGCGCCCGTGTGGCTTGTGACGCGCAAGTGTGAGTGGATGGGTATGCGTGTGTGTGGAGGGGGGCGTCTGCACGTCTGTAGGGCGCGGCACGGTATACGTATACCGTATATACCGTATGTATACCGTTACCGTATAAATACCGTATACGGCGGGACACGGCGGGATGTATACCGTAAACGTGCGGCAAGTAAAAGGCGTATGGGCTCCAACTCCCTTGATACTGCATGGATTTTGACGATTCGACTTGCATTGGACAGCAAATGACGAGGGCTATCCAGAACAATGCTCAGATGCAACATGGGGTGGAGGGAAGAATGTGGTGCTTGCATGGGGCGCAGGGACCCTGCGGCTGCCATGCAGTGAGAAAAAACAAGTTTTGTGTTTCCTGTCAACCAAACATAGCAAAGTCAGCTTTTATAGACCGGATTTGTGCCCATCATGTCACGCATCCGAATCCACCACTCCCGTTTCAATCGGATCAAGGAATCAAGGGTATACACGTATACCCTTGTATACGGTATACATTATACGGTATTATACGGTATACGGGCCCACGTATACGGTATACTGCCGCGCCCTACACGTCTGTGCGTGTGTGTGTGTGCATATGTGTGTGTGTGGTTGTAGGTGTGGGTTGCCCCACATTTGACCCCCCACCCGCAAGCACATGACCGGCCTCGCTTTCGCCGCCGTCGCCGCAAGCATGACCTACATCGGCATGACTTGCCCTCCACACCCCACCGTCGTCGTTTGCATAACACAACGGGAGCGTCTAACCCTGAGTAAAAACACAACACCCCAAAAGCTACAGCCAGCGAGGCGATCACACACAGCCCCCCAGCACAGTCCCCCGTCGTGACGAACCGCAAAGGCTACTACGCACGGTTCTGAGAGCCAAGTGCGGGAATACGAGCCCATGTCCACACTCGACAAACACTGAGGCGGCACGCCCCTAACTCGTTCCCACCTCAACTCCTCCGCCACCCCCGGGGCCCCACACGGCCCGGAGTGCCTCAGCACCATCCCTCTCCCTCCCCCTGACAAAAGTAGCATTGCCCCCCGCTGGAGGGTTGCATCGCGTAAGCTGATCCTGCTAAGGGGCAAAACGAGAGCCAGAAAAAGTCAGGGACGCTCAAGCCAAAACACCCCGGACCGCAAGGAGTAACCCGGGTAGTACACACATATAGTTAGGCTCACCCATACACCCCACCCATACAGCCCCACTTCACTCCATACCTCCCACACCACACCTCCCCACACTCCACCACTCTACACGCACAACTGCAGGCGCGTGACCGGCCTTGCTTTTGCCGCCGTCGCCGCAAACATGACTTACATCGGCATGACGTGGCACGAGACGGATGACCTCGCGACGCCGCTCTGCTGCGCGATTGCAGTCGTTATGACAGAGGTGAGCACACACACACACACACACACACACGCGCGTGCATTAAATTTCGGTGTCACTGGGTGATGATTCCGTTTTTTTGCTTTTGGCGGGGGGGAGGGGCGAGGCCGATGGCCTCGCAACGCCGCTCTGCCGCGCGATTGCGGTCGTCACGACAGAGGTGGTTGTGTGTGTGTGTGTGTGTGCGTCGTAGTGTCACACTACGATTGTGTGTGTGCGTGTGTGCGTGCGTGTGTGCGTGTGTGTGTGTTGGAGCAAGACAGATGACCTCACGACGCCGCTCTTCTGCACAACTGCGATCGTTATGATTGAGGTGGTTACGCACGCAAACACACGCATACACACACACACACACACACACGCGAGCGCGAGCGCGCGCACGCGCACGCGAGCGAGTGTGCGTGCGTGCGTGCAGTAAATTTCGGTGTCGCTGGGGGTTGAATCCGATTTTTTTTTCAGGGGGGCGGTAGGGGCGAGACGGACGGCCTCGCAACGCCGCTCTGCTGCGTGATTGCGGTCGTTATGACAGGTGATTTGCTGTGTGGGTATGGTTGTGGTAGAGTGTGTGTGTGTGTGCGTGCTATTGTGTGTGTGGTAGTGTGTGTGTGGGGGGGACTCGCGACGTCGCTCTGCTGCCTGATTGCGGCCGTTATGACAGAGGTGGTTACAGACAAACGCCAGCACGCGAGGGGGGAGGGGGCTCAGCCTGCTGTGCCGCTGCAGCTAGCTGCGAAACGCACGCATCCTCCCTCCCTCTCTCTCTCTGTCTCTCTCTCTCTCATTCTCTTGCCCACACGTGCACACGCAGCTCGCGCTGTGCCGCTCGTCTCTGCAACGCAAGGCCGGACGCACGGCTGAGCGGCGCAAGGCGATGATGGACCAGCCTGATAAGTGAGCAGCGGCTGTACCTGGGTACTTGGCTGCTGCGGCTGCAGCTGCTGCGGCGGGTGATCCAGCGGCGCAAGGCGGACACGTGAGCGGCGGTTTGCTGGTTCTCCGCTGCTGCTGCTTTTTTTCTTTCAGTAAGCGGCGCATGAGCGATGGACCAAAGGGCGGACCAGAAGGCGGCGGCTGGTCATTCGGCTGCTGCTGCTGCTGCTGCTCCAGCTGCTGCTGCTGCTGCTGCTTATCCGGCGAGTGGCGATCAGCAAGGGGGGTTGTTCAGCTGCTGTGCTGCTGTGGCCGCGGCTGCTGCGGCTGTGGCCGCGGCGGCTGCTGTTATGATGACTGTGAGAGAGAAAGAAAGAAGCAGATTACGAGCAACTGGGGAGCAGACTGGCGCCACCGTTCGTCCGCCGACTTCATGCATGCATGATTATCTGCAGCTCAGTGCTCTGCGGCGCGCAAGGAACGGGCAACCAGCGCGCACCCGCTCCCTGACGTGCCAGAATTGGACCGACTACTGGTAGGGGAATCTCACGAGAAACCCAAAAGGCACGAGCTATTTTGCCTCCCACCCCGTACGCCCGCACGCCCGGCACTTCGGCTGTGGGCAAGATGTACAACGAGGGGTGGGGTGGGGTGTGCGGGCGGGGGGCTCCTCCTCCATCCTGGTAGATACACGCACTGCATGAGTAAATGCGAAGATTGACCCCCCTAGAACGACGCTGGAAGTGCACCCGCAGAGCGTCACTAACCGGCTGCTTGCTGCTGTGTACACTAGTAGCACACAAACACACACACACTGGGCGTGCTCACAGGCGGTGTCAGCAGAGGCTGCACAACAGGGGGTGGCTGCACACACACTGCTTGGGCGACGGGCGAGTCGAGTGAGATTGAGGCGGCACGCAGCTAACAGTGTATTGTAAGGCTCCTGCGTCGCGGCCCGTGCAGTGGTGTGTCAATGCCCCCCCCCCCCCCCCCCACACACACACACAGCAAATGCCCACAAAAGCCCACACCCACATACCGACGCACACACATACACCCCCCTGACACACACACACACACACACACACGTGCGCGCAGCTACTTATGCATCCTGTTCTTTGTGACCATGCAGCGCCAGGTCATGTAAACACTGTAAAAACAGCGCCAGGTCGCACACACACACACACACACACACACACACGTGCGCAGCTACTTCTGTGTCCTGTGTCTTGACCATGAAGCGCCAGGTCGCACAAATTTGTGGTCCACGCCCTCCGCCCGCCCTCCTCGTGCGCCACGCGGTGGTCGTCCGCCGCTGCGGAGCAATCCCCACACCTCACTCGATGTAAAAGCGCGACCAAAATCGGTGTTGCCGCCAGCCCGGCTGCAAAACCACGCAGCACGGCGGCGGCTTGAAAGCCAGGATCGAGCGAAAGGCGGTGGGGTGTTGAACGGCGGCCAGGCCCTGGACTCCACATTGTGGAGACAGCAGATCCACGGCCCCTAGCCCACGATGATGTTCCCCCAGATCGATGTGATTTCACCAGGTGTGCACGCGCTCCCTTGTGATGTGGTGCATGGTTGGTGCATGGTGCATGGTGCATGGAGGGGTCCAACCCCCTACGACACCCTTGATGATGAGAGTTTTACAATCCACTTCCGGCGGTCACACGTACGGTTCCAAAGCTCCAGTGGGACTTAGAGAAACAACCCTTGGTGCTGCCATGGAATGCAGGCGGTGAAGCATGCACGGAGAACGGCCCCTCGAGGAGCTTCTCTCCCTCATTTGGCACAGCCTTCACCAACGCCGCGTTTGAGAGAGAGTCAACGCGCACGAGCCAACCCACTCCAGGCACCGCACAGTCTCTCAACCGCTCTCCCGCGTCTCTTAATCGGCGCATGGCGTCCGCTGGGAGTGGTGGCATAGGCAGCGGCAGCGGCAACAGCTGTAGCGGCAGCCCGGGGCGCCCTGCCCCTGGCCGCACAGCAGCCATGTCGGCGGACATGCATACCACGCCCACCAAGTCGTGCCTTCATCCCTCGGCGTCTGCGCTCGAGCGCTCCCTGCACCACTACTCGCGACCGGGAACAGCTGGAACTGGAACTGGAACTGGAATTGGCAGCCGCCCCGGCACCGCCGGAAACAGTGGAATCGGGGGCGTCGGGCAGTCTCACTGGTGCCCAGCTGCAGGCCAGGAGGACGGTCCTCATGACCGAGTCTCAGCGAGCGATCCCCAGCAGCCTGAGGCCGCCTCCCCCGCGCACTCTGCATCTCGCGTCACCAGCTTCTTCCGCTCCCCGTCCAAGGGTCGGACCGCAGCTGCGACCGCAGTGGCGACTGCCGACCTGCACGGCTCAATCACGCTGCACGCCGACGGTGCGACACGAGTGCAGGCGTTTGACGCTGATGAGGACGCGCACGTGCCCGTGCCCAGTCGCACACAGGCCACGCCAGCAGTGCAGTGGGAGACTGAGCGCAAGGGGCAGATTTCAGCTGGGATGCGTTGGGATGCGATGACCGAGACCGCCCCCAGGAGTGGCCACGTGCGCTGTTACATGCGGAGGGCCAAGGCACTGTTTGGCTCAACGTCCTTCCAGTTGTTCTTGCACCAGGGTGACACCTTCCTGCTGGCTGCCCGAAAGCGCATAAAGTCCAAGACGTCGTCGTTTGTAATATCCACGGACGCCGACAACCTCTCACGCAACTCGCCGTCATGTGCAGCGAAGCTCAAGTCTTCAACATTCACAGGCTCGGCCTACACGCTGTGGACCAGGGGAAGCGCCGCGAGTGGTGTCCAGAAGGGATTTGCAGCGGAGCAGCTCTGCATTGCGTTCTCGACTGCTGCTGCAAAGGGACCCGCGGGTGGAACACGCACGATGCACATCGCGCTGCCCGCGCCTGGCTCCGGCTGGACCCCGCTTGCTGGCGTTGCCGACGGCTCCGGTCCCTCTGCTGCTCAGTTCGACTCTCTCCAGTCTGCCCTCACCATGGCGGTGTCCTACGACCTGCCGCCGTTTGTTGCGCTCCGCCTGTCCACGCTCACGACCAAGCTGCCAGAGTGGGACGAGGCGTCGCGCACGTACGTGCTCCGCTTTGGCGACCGCGTCAACGAGTGCTCAGTGAAGAACTTCCAGCTGGTGGAATGGGACCACAACAGTGAGCGCGCGCACCATGCAGACCACAACAGGGTCGTCATGTCATTCGGAAAAAGCAGCCGGGACATGTACGCGCTCGATTTTGCGTACCCCCTCTCGGTCCACACCGCGTTCGCGATCGCGCTCGCAAGCGTTGACAGCAAGCTTTGCTATAGTTTGTAGGTTGGGGTTGAATACCCCATCCCCAAGTGAGGCTGGGTGGTTGGGGGGCGGCTCTAGATATCCCCCCCCACCCCCCCCCCCACACACGCGCTGCTGCTGCACAAGCCACACCTCTCAAGTAAAAGCGCAGTTACAGTTACATCGGCTTTCCAGCAAAGACTACCTCTAGTCCTAGTACCACCGCCTAGACCCAAGTCCAGTTCTGGCCCTAACAATTACTTGTGAGGGGCGGTAGCCACCAGCCGGCTGCCTGCCAACGTTTAGTCCCAGAGCAAAAAGGAGAGCTATTGTGCGACGCCTCCAAAATAGGTCCTAACTGCTTCTAGGGGATAGGGGGTCAAGTGGCGCTTGCCAATCTACTTGACCGCCGTGGTGGAGGGGCCGGCGCCTGAGGGGCAGCCGGACCGTACACCAGGGCTCTCCACCCGACCCTATCCTGAGCACGCTCAAACGCCGTGTCCGAAAAAGTCTTCCAATCAGAACGAGTGCCACTAGTTTCGCCTAGCTGCTGAATCAGTTACAGTTACAGTTGATGATGATGATGATGATGATGGATGTTACAGTCAGGGACACCTCTAAAGGCGTACAAGACCGTGCTCGGCGCGTACGGCCCGAGCACCTTACTGAGATGGCTGGCTGTTGGTGGTAGGGAACCCCAACTCTGTTAAGAGCGTGGGCGCACCCCTAGGTCCCCTACCGCAGCGGCAGCAAACGCTTGTTGAAGTCGGTGATCGCATGTTGGGAAACGGAAAACGCAAGGCAGGTTCGTCGCCAATTGCCAGAAGAGACATCCCCCCGTGGGGAGAAAGGCCAAGACGTGGCCGAAAAGGATATCCAGCCGGGCCGCAACCTTTAACGTGTTTAAGGGGTTTTCTAACTGGGATTTCAACCAGCATTCACAGGATTCTCAACCTGTTGCCCTTAACCCGGCTCTGAGCAGAAGCTGACCCCTTGTAGTTGCACCGAGCACGACATTGGACGTGTCGCAGGCCCCCCCCCCTGCTGAAGGGGGGAGGCACAGAAGGACTCGGTGAGGGGCACATCCCCTAAGCCTAACTACCTAGAAAGGGGCTGGAAAAGGCGGTCAGTAGTGACCAACAGTGTGGGATTTGGTGATAGGTTAGAAAGCAAGCTTGCCCCCCGGTTATAGCGGATAAATATTTTCCTTCTGCATACTCCGTTTTGAGGTCGTCATCTTTGAGGCAGCTTTCACGTGTGAGACCCAGCGTGGGCATTTCTCAGGTGCGCAAGCTGCGGTGCACTGCAAACGGCACAGTCCACCGCAGCTCCTCGGGAACCCACGCTTGGGACCCCGCCACTATCGTGGCTGCCTCATTGACTCCTAATTCAAAACATCGTTCGCTTCAGGTCAATTATTCCTCCCGATCCTCTACCATCTCCAGGCCTGTGTTACGTATATCAAGGCACGAGACCAGAAAGTTGGCCATGTCACGCCAAAACAAGGGTAAAGTAGCCCCGGGCTGGGGTTCATAAACGCCCGCATCTTCGCATCCAAGCCTTTATCGTCCCCAGGGACGCTCAGGAAAAGGGTGTGGAACTGTACGCGTGTCTCCGTATACGCTGGACACTCAAAAATCGCGTGTGCCTCATCCTCCCGCATGCCACAAAGGCGACAGAGCCTCTGGCTGCGTGGCTCTGCCTGCGCCGTGTGGCGCCCCTTCTCTATCTGCAGTTCATGCAGCCCCCATTCTAAAGCGTGCGAGTGTCGTGATCTGGGCGGCGCTGTTCAGCCCCGTCCAGAGCACTGGTGCGCCGCCACAGTCGTCTGCCATCCACCGCAAGTAAGTAAGCATCTTGAAGCGGTGTGACCATGAGTCAGGCACTGAGCGGACGACGCTGAGCTGGTTGGCGTCCTCTGGCAGCTCTGGTGTGCTGGTCTCTGATGCCAGCCACCCCGCCGCTGCTGTCTCTAGCAGGCGGGCGATGCCCCCCGCCTCCTGGCCCCACACCAGCGTGTGCCCCACTGTGCTGAGGCACTCGCTCATCTGTGCCACCCAGCTCTCCCGCATTGCCGCCCTCAGCAAATCGCCATCCGGCCGCCGAAGCGCTTTCGCCCAGAAGCGCGCCGCCTGCCGCATCCAGTCGGTCGACAGCGGTCGCCAGCCCACCTCCGTCGCCAGCAGCGATAGCTGTTGCCCACGCCTGCGAATACGGAGGGCCTCGCGCACAGATTGCAAGTGCAGGGCTTCCATGGCGCGCCACTTGCGGCGCGCCGCCTTGGAGGGGCCCCCGTCCCCTTCAGCCAACCCCCACTTGTCGGCTGCCCCCGAGAAGATCCCCTGTACCCCCATGCCCGCCCCCCCCATCAACCCTGGGCCCCAGATCTCGCACCCGTAGTTAATTACAGGTCGCACCAGTGCGTTGAACAGGTGCGCCTTTACTCCCACGTTGTGGAGGCCCATGGCATCGTATCTGCGCGCTAGGGCGAAGCGTGCACGCTGGCATGCCCCCTGCCTCTGCTCCAGGCCCGCGCCTATTGCCCGACGGCTCCCAAAAAGCATGCCCAGATATTTAAACTCGTGATTCATGGGCAGGTCCATACCAGCGTACTTCAGGGTCACCCTTCCCCTGGCGCTCGTGACCGGGCAGTACTGGTCGTTAAACACCACCCCTTCAGATTTGCGGACATTGACAGTGAGAGCGTGCGTCCTGCAAAAAACGTGAAGTCCATCTAGCAAGCGCTGGAGCGCCTCCGGCGTCTCTGCCATGAGCACGAGGTCATCTGCATACAAGAGTAACCGTAGGAGCCGCCTGTTTGCTCCTGTCCCTAGGGGGGCCCCGACCTCTGGCATCTGTGCGTCAAGCTCCCCTTCTAGTGAGTCGATAATCAGCCCAAACAAAAGCGGCGACATTGGGTCGCCCTGCATGACCCCCTGGCGTGTGGTGAAGCCTGGTCCCACCGTGCCGTCTATGCGCACGCACATGCCATCCCCATCGTACAGTGATGTCAGGGCTGCTAAAAACGCCCCCCCCACCCCCAGGCTCTTAAGGCACTCCCACATGAGCTGCCGATGCACGCAGTCGTATGCCTTTCTAAAGTCGATGAAGGCAGTATACAGCGGTTTTCGCTTATGGCTGCGCCTCTCAATCATGTGCTGTAGGATGAAGGCATTGTCAGGGGTCCCCCGCCCCTTCCGGAACCCTGGCTGCCCGGCGGCTCTATGGCCGCCCTTCTCAGCAAGGTCGTCTAGTCTGCGGAGTAGCACCAGACTATAGACCTTAGCAAGCGCCCCACCCACCGTGATGCCCCTATAGTTGTCCCGCTCGTCCAGATTGCCTTTCTTCGGCACCGGCGTGACTGCCCCCATTTGCCATGCTTTG
>VFSX01000050.1:640671-705385 GCA_016618255.1 Chlamydomonas sp. UWO 241 | reverse complement strand
CACACACACCCTGCCCAGGAGTTTTCCCTACGCGACACCCAGATCGGTGGCGCAGGCCTCCCCGACCTCCGCGTCTCCAGGAGTTTTCCCTACGCGACACCCAGATCGGTGGCGCAGGCCTCCCCGACCTCCGCGTCTCCTTCACACACACACACACACACACACACACACGCACGCACGCATACACACACACACTGCCCAGGAGTTTTCCCTACGCGACACCCAGATCGGTGGCGCAGGCCTCCCCGACCTCCGCGTCTCCTTCACACACACACACACACACACACACGCACGCACGCATACACACACACACTGCCCAGGAGTTTTCCCTACGCGACACCCAGATCGGTGGCGCAGGCCTCCCCGACCTCCGCGTCTCCTTCACACACACACACACACACACACACACACGCACGCACGCATACACACACACACTGCCCAGGAGTTTTCCCTACGCGACACCCAGATCGGTGGCGCAGGCCTCCCCGACCTCCGCGTCTCCTTCACACACACACACACACACACACACACACGCACGCACGCATACACACACACACTGCCCAGGAGTTTTCCCTGCGCGACACCCAGATCGGTGGCGCAGGCCTCCCCGACCTCCGCGTCTCCTTCACACACACACACACACACACACACACACGCACGCACGCATACACACACACACCGCACAGGAGTTCTCCCTACGCGACACCCAGATCGGTGGCGCAGGCCTCCCCGACCTCCGCGTCTCCTTCACACACACACACACACACACACACACGCACGCACGCACGCACGCATACACACACACACCGCCCAGGAGTTTTCCCTGCGCGACACCCAGATCGGTGGCGCAGGCCTCCCCGACCTCCGCGTCTCCTTCACACACACACACACACACACACACACGCACGCACGCATACACACACACACCGCCCAGGAGTTTTCCCTGCGCGACACCCAGATCGGTGGGGCAGGCCTCCCGGACCTCCGCGTCTCCTACATCAGCCTCCTCCTGGCCGCGTGGCCGCGCCTGAGGCGCCTGGAGCTCGTGGGAAGAACGGACATCGTTGGGCCGGGCAACGCACGGGGGCCAGTACCGCCGCTGTCACTTCAGGTGCGTTTGTGTGTGTGGGGGGGGGTGCGTGTGTGTGCGCGCGCGTGTTTGTGTGTGTGTGTTCCAGGCGCCTGGAGCTCGTTGGAAGAACAGACATGTTGGGCCGGGCAACGCGAGGGGGCCGGCACCGCCGCTGTCGTTGCAGGTGTGAGTGTGTGTGTGTGTGTTTGCGCGTGTGTGTGTGTGTGTGTGTGTGTGTGTGTGTGTGTGTGTGTTAAGGAGTGGAGAGAGGGGGGGGCATTTGCCTGCCGCACTGACCAGACCTGGCCTGATCTATCTGTGTGTGCGTGTGTGTGCTTGCGGGCCGCGCGCTGCCACCTCAAGGGCCTGCGCTTGCTCCCACTCGAGCGCATCGCGCCACCCCATTGACCATACCTGGCATGATCCATCTGTGTGTGAGCTTGCAGGCAACGCGCCGCCACCTCAAGGGCCTGCGCTCGCTCTCACTCGAGCACCTCGCTCTGCCCCATTGACCAGACTTGCCTTGACCCATCTGCCCCATTGACCAGACTTGCCCTGACTCATCTGTGTGTGTGCTCGCAGGCAGCGCGCCGCCATCTCAAGGGCTTGCGCTCGCTCCCACTCGAGCACCTCGCGCTGCGGCTGCCGCGCCTGCCGCTGGAGCTGCTGCCCAAAGTGAGACAATGCTAGGGTGTCCACACCCCACGGGGAGTTTGGGCATATGATTATCCAGGGTTAAGGGTTTGTGTTGGTGCCTCGCGCTGCGGCTGCCGCGCCTGCCGCTGGAGCTGCTGCCCAAAGTGACACAATCCTGATGATGATGGATACTACAGCCTGTATGACACCAGTAATGATCCTAGGGTGTGGGGAGTTTGAGCTTGAGGATCGGGGGTTAAGGGTTTTGTGTAAGCACCTTGTACTGCGGCTGCCGCGCCTGCCGCTGGAGCTGCTGCCCAAAGCGACACAATCCTGATGATGATGGACATTACAGCCTGTGCGACACCATTGGTGACCAGTAATGATCCTAGGGTGTGGGGAGTTCGGGCGTGAGTATCCACGGTTTAAAGTTTTGTGTAAGCACCTCGCGCTGCGGCTGCCCAAGGTTTGTGGGGGGGGGGCATGCATTGGATTCATGTGTTTACGAAGGACCATGTAGAGCTTTGGATACTACCAATTCTTACCACCAGATCTTCAAGCAAACTGCGGTGGAGGGTTTTTGTTTATTTCTACCGCTGCATGTGGCAGGACTGTGCTGGACTGACAAACTGGCGGAACTCTTTTGGAACTCTGCTGGACTTTCAAGAGTCCAGGCGGTGACGAAAGGACTAGAAGAGACATACTTTGCTGGAAGCTGATTGATATCCTACTGGGAGCTGATGTAGCTCCTAACTGTTTTGCGGTTACTCGTATCTTGGCGGCCATCACTAAAGCCGCTGCAGCTGCCCAAGGTGGGTTGGGTGTGCAACGCACTGTGCGTCCAGCTGGTGCATAGGAGCCCTCCTGCCTCTCGCTCGCTTGCACTCGCGCTCTCTCGCTTGCTCTGTCACGCTCTCGCGCTCTCGCGCTCTTGCGCGCTCTCGCTTCTCTCGCTTCTCTCGCTTCTCTTGCACTCTCGCACTCTCGCTCTCTCGCTTCTCTCTCTTCTCTTGTTCTCTCGCTCTTTCGCTCGCGCTCGCGCTTCTCTCGCTCTCTCCCTCTCCCTCTCCCTCTCTCCCTCTCTCTCTCCCTCTCTCCCTCACCCTCTCCTCTCTGCTGCTCCCCACAAAGCCTCACGCCACTCGACCTACGCAGTCCCCCAGTGCCAGAGCCATGGCGTGAGGCACACACACACGCACATGCGCACGCGCACGCACACACATGTGCCCCCCCCCCCCCAAACAGAGCCTCACATCTTTGGAGCTCTGCGGCTTGGCAGTGCCAGAGCCTGGGCGCGCGTCAGCCACTGCCGCCGCTGCTTCTACCGCTGCTGCTGCAGCAGCTGCTGCTGTGGCCACGGCAGCTTCTCCGGCAGCATGGGGGGCGCAGGTGTGTGTGGTCGGTTTCACAGCCTGTCGTACAGAATTCTAGGACGTGCCTTTGGTGAAGTGAAAGACGCGTGCGTTCGCACACCTAGAAAAGGGGCCGGCAGCTGTCAAAAGTATACACCTCTAGCTGCCGTCTGCCATCGTGATTGGTGTGCACACGGTACGTGTTTCGCAGCATGCGACCACGCACACACGCACACACGCGCATGCACACGCGCACATACGCACACACACACACACACACACACACACGCGCACACACACACACACGTGCGCGCGCGCGCACGCACACACACGTAAGGCGTCCAACAAGACTGTAAAATCGACCACACACGCACGCACGCTCCATGCACACGCGCAGGCGGGGCTGTCGGCGACTGCAGCAGCTGCGAGTACCAGCCCCAACAGCCCACAGGACTGGCCGGCGCTGGGCGCTCGCACAGCAGCAGCGGGAGGGGGTGGCAGTGCCGGTGGAAGCGGAAACGGTGCCGCTGGGGGCGCCGAGGGTGGTGCAAACGGCAGCGGGCGAGGAGGGGGAGGCGGAGGGCGGGGCGGCAACCCGGCGCGGGTGACGCGGGCGGCGGCGGCGGCGGCGGCGGAGCAGCACTCGGCAGCGGCGGCAGCAGCAGCGGCGGCTGCGTCGCCCGGCAGCGGGCGAGGGGACGGGGGCAGAGGGGGGGGCGGCAAGCGGCGCGGCCGCAAGGGCAAGGGCGGTGGCGCGGGGCCAGGGGGGTCGGCGCGCGCGCCCGCGGCGGCGGCGAGCGGCCTCGCGGCGTTCGACGTGTCGTCGGCGCCCAACCTGCTGCGCGTGCGCGTGGCGCTGCCCGAGTGGTGGGTGTTGGTTTCGATCCCGCTTTCGGTGTTGGTTTCGGTTTGGTTTCGGTTTTGGTTTAGGTTTCGGTTCGGTTTGGGTTTGGTTTCGGTTTGGTTCGCTTTCGGTTTTGGTTTCAGTCACGCTGTCAAGTGTCCCCGGTTGACCTAGTGTTGATCTGTCTGCTCCTCATGCTCCACTATTGTTGTGCGCATGGCGCTGCCTGTGTGGTGGGTGTTGTTGCTCCGGTCCCGCTTTCAAGTGCCCCCTGTTGACCTAGCGTTGACCTGTCTGTGCCTCATGCTCCACTGTTGCTCCCTCTTCTGGCCCCCCCCTGCTGCGCGCGCGCGTGGCGCTGCCCGAGTGGTGGGTGTTGTTGTTTTTCGGTCCCGCTTACAAGTGCCCCCTGTTGACTTGTCTGTTCCTCGTGCTCTGTTCCCCTGTTGCTCCCTCTTCTGGCCTCCCCCTGCTGCGCGTGCGCGTGCGCTGGAGTGGTGGGTGTTGGTTTGGGTCCCGCTTTCGGTGTTGGTTCCGGTTTGGTTTCGGTTTCGGTTTTGGTTTCGGTTTGGTTTCGGTTTCGGTTTGGGTTTGGTTTCGGTTTGCTTTGCTTTCGGTTTGGGTCTCGGTACCGCTTTCAAGTGTCCCCTGTTGACCTGTCCGTTCCCCATGTTGTCTTCATCCCCACTTGCTCTCTTCCTCTGCCGTTCCCTCTTCTGGGCCCCCTGTTGCTGCCGGAGTGAGGTGGGTGTCTGTTCCCGTGCCGTGTTGTTCGTCCCCGTCTGGCTGTCCCTGTCTTGGCTCAGCAGTGCTCAGAAGGTCAACCACTGCGGTATGCTGCCCGATGCAAATAACTGGCAGCATGAATATGCGCCCGCGCCATCCCAGGTGGTGCATTTTAAACGAGTTTACCCCCTGCCTACTATGTCAGTGGTGGTTGTCACGCACACGCACCCCGCCCTCCCTCACTCGTACACAACAATGATGTCCTTAGCGCCCCGGCAGCACCCGCTGGGGGGGCTAAAAGGCAAATTTGGGGAGAAACTGCGGGGGAGAATCGCGGGAATTCTACGCCAAAAAGTGTGCAAATCGGCAATTTCACACTTTTTGCAAAAAAAAATAGTCGGCATGTCCCCTCCGATGTTGCGGGTGCAAACAGGACATTCTCGGTTTTCTTAAGGACACCACTGGTACGCAACCCGCCCTCCCTCACTCAATACACAACCAGTGGTCCCTGGGAAGGATTTTAGTAATTGGTTTTTTGCCGGCTCCAGCAACTTTGACCGCTCATACCAGGCACAATACACAGCGGGTATTCATGCAACGCATGCCTTTGGGCTGCTCTTGGCAAGAGCTTTCCAACGCACCGCTCCACGCCCTCTCCCACCAAGTGTGTGGTGGTTTTCTGGGAAATGGGAAATCCGGCTCGGAGCGGTGTACGGCTCGCTGGGGAATCACTGTACACAACCCTCAACAGGTGCCTCATCCGGTCTCCGTGCGAGCTGCGCGCGTCTTTTTTGCTCCATGTATTGAAATCCAAATTGCAGGAGTTCCTGGCCGAAACGATTCGGGTCAAACCAAACTCAACACTTGGAAGACCTTATCACCAGCTGTCCGTGGATGTCTCGACCATTACCAGCAACCCAATGTCGAGTGAGATCTGTGGGGGCAAAGTTAAAAGCGCGACAATTCGCCCCCCCCCCCCCCTCCTAGGTGTATCATCCGGTCTCCGTGCGAGCTGCGCGCGTCATTCGCGGCGCTGCTGCCGCTGCTGCGCGCGCGCTGCGAGGTGCTGGAGCTGTCGCGCTGGGCGCTGACCAAGGACTCTCTCAGCGCGCTGCAGCTGTCGGAGTACGCCGAGCCCATCGCTGCCAACCTGCCGCAGCTGCGCCGGCTGCAGCTCGTGCAGGTGTCCAACTGGTGGGACAAGGTAAGATTGGACTGGACTGGACTGGACTGGATTGGATTGGATTGGATCGGATTGGATTGGATTGGATGACAGGGACCGGCTGCAGCTCGTGCAGGTGTCCAACTGGACTGGATTGGATTGGATTGGATTGGATTGGATTGGATTGGATTGGATGACAGGGGCCGGCTGCAGCTCGTGCAGGTGTCCAACTGGTGGAATAAGGTAAGGTTGGACTGGACTGGATTGGATTAGACGACAGGAGCCGCGAACCCCGCTAGGGCTGCCTTGAAGGACGATGTCTACTGTGCCTCCATGCAGTGTGACAAGGTCAGGCACGCGCACGAGCCCACGCGTCTGCCTCTGCTTTCACACCGACGGCAACGCCGATGTGTTGCGCGCACCCCACCTCGAGCGCCCCTCTTCCACCCACTCTCATCCCTCTCATGGACTGCCTCTCAACGCCAACTGACCCCCCCTCCACACTGAGCCCCCCCGCCTTCCTCCACTTCCACAGATTGACTGCCGCCAGCTGTCCCCCCTCTTCTAGGGCTGCTATACGGGGACCACTCTGTCTGCGGTCTCCAACTCAGTGTGGCTAGGAAAGGCAAGCCTCTTTCTTACCTCCGCAACCTCACGCACCTGGCGCTCCAGGAGCCTGCCGCCAGCTGTCTCCCCTGTCGGTCCTCCGCAACCTCACGCACCTGGCGCTCCAGGAGCCCGGCCGCCGCTGGGGCGTGCGCGTGCGCCACCTGACGGCGCTCGCGCCCCTCTCGTCCCTGTGCCTGGTCTCCACCGGCATCGAGTGCACGCCCGGCGCGGCGCGGCTGTCGCTGCACGGTGCGAGCGAGGCGCAGCGCGCGGCGGTGCTCGCGTGGGCGCAGGCGGTGCAGGACGGGCAGAGCGCGAGCTGCCTGTGGTGACGGCCCTGGGTGGCGGCGGTGGCTGGTTTTGCATTGCCGCGGGGCTGTTGGGTGGCATCCCGGGCGTCGCTGGCGCTGCTGCGAGCAAGAGGGTCGGAGCGCGGCGGTGCTTGCGTGGGCGCAGGCGGTGCACGGACGGGCAGAGCGCGAGCTGCCTGTGGTGACGGCCCCACTGGCGGCGGTGCCTGGCGTCGCGTTGCTGTGGGGCTGTTGGGTGGCATCTCCCGGGCATTGACGCTGCTGGCGCTGCTGCGAGCAAGAGGGTCGGAGCGTGGCGGTGCTCGCGTGGGCGTGGGCGGTGCACGGACGGGCAGAACGGGTCATGTATGTGGTGAGGGCCCCAGTGGTGGCGGTGCCTGGTTTTGCGTTGTCGCAGGCTGTTGGGTGGCAGCTCCCGGGCATTGCTGACGCTGCTGGCGCTGCTGCTGCTGCTGCTGCTGCTGCTGTGAGCAAGGGGCAGTGCGCTGTGGTGCTCGCGTGGGCGCAGGCGGTGCAGGACGGGCATAGCGGGAGCTGCCTGTGGTGATTGACGTGGGGTGTGCCCCCGGTGGCGGCGGCAGTGCCGTGGCGGGTCTGTTGTGTGCTGTTTTGCTCGGTGGCATCCTGGGCATTGCCGACACTGCAGCAGCAAGCGAGAGCGGCGTAGGCGGTGCAGGGCGGGCAGGACGGGAGCTCCCTGTCGTGACGGCCGGCCTTGTTGAAGACGCAGGGGTGGCGGGGTTGTTGGGGTATGAGGTTTGGGGAAAGGGCACCTGAGCCCGCCCATCATAGCAGGATAACAGCATTGGGCTGGGCAGTAGGCAGGTGGCACAGGAAAGGACAACGATGAGAAGTTGGGACGTTGGGATATAACCTGACGATGGGTTTACAGTATGCACCCTCGCGGGGACAGGCTACAAACAGATCGTGTCGGTCAGTCGAGGGTTGACGGTTTTTGCAGGTGGAGCAGTCCAGGCAAAGGCCTTGTAAATTAGGCAGGAGATCTTGAATGCCCCACAATTGCCCCCCCTCTGATGCAAAGCTCAGCTGCCGGAGCCACGCCGCCGTCTCCACTTCCCTCGCACCGCTCAGCTGCCTGAGCCACCCGCGCCGCACGCGGCGCCAGGCAGCACAAAACTCTCCAACTTGCGCAACGCCGAACTCAGCGCGTCGACTGCGCACGGGCAGCGCTCCCCCTGCACCGTCACTGGCACGCCGCCGCCAGCCGCAGGGCACACCGGCACCGACACAGACGTGAGGGCGGAAATGGGGCCGGCAATGCGGGCCGCCAGTGCGCGCACGCCGTTTGGGTCTGCCAGCAGCTCACGCTCTGCCTCGGTGACCTTGGTGTCGCCGTGCAGCACGACCCATTCCAGCTCACGCATCGCCGACAGCAGTGCGCTGGTCGCGCATGGGCGGCACTTCCCATCCACCTCTTCATCACCGGCTCCGTCGCGCCGACCAGCACCACCAGCGCCGACACAGACGTGAGGTAGGTTGCGGGGCCGGCGCTGTGGGCCGCAAGCGTGCCGAAACCCATGCCTGCCACCAGCACGCGCACCGCATTG
Organism: Chlamydomonas sp. UWO 241; assembly: GCA_016618255.1. NCBI lineage: Eukaryota > Viridiplantae > Chlorophyta > Chlorophyceae > Chlamydomonadales > Chlamydomonadaceae > Chlamydomonas > Chlamydomonas priscui. Next base: position 697,105 of record VFSX01000050.1, on the reverse strand, counting down.
ACCTGGATGCTCATGGTGGTGTCCACCGCGGAAGCAGCGGCGGCATCCACCGCGACAGCAGCGGCGGCGGATTCCCTGGAGATGGAGACAGGCGTGGGCATGTCGGGGGGCACAGAGGAAGGGACAGGTGGAGAGCCGGAAGCGGGCATGTCGAGCGCGGTCGTAGCGCTGTCACACGTCAGGCAGAGCTCCGTCGGTGTCGTGGAGGCGGAGGCGGCGTTGGGCAGCCCCAGAGAACGCAGCTCTAGAGAGTGAGGAGAGCTGGCAGCGGGCATCGCGGGCTCGGCCGGAGCGCCAGCCCAAGCAGCAGACCCTTGGCGGAGTGGGTCCATGGCCATGCGCTGCATGGGCGTCAGCCTGGGCCACAGCTCGTCCAGTACGAGAGCAGCAGATGCCTTCTTTGCATCTTGCTTGTTCCCGCCGCTGCCGGTGTGGCAAACGTCACGTCCTCCCGCTTTGACGGTGCATGCGCACTTAAAGACCTGGTTTGGGGGGGGGGCATGTGAGGCGTCCACAGGGTGGACAAAACCTGCAGCTGTCGTGTGCGTATAGAGCCCGTTGCTTCTGGCTGCCAGTGTTGATACTTGCTGTCCGCATCGCATGCATGGCATGCATGGCGACCGGCGAGACGCATGGTGGCCTAGACCCCATGCATGGTAGGCTGGCGCCTGTGCGCTCTCGCGGGCTCTCCTAGTAGAGCCTCACGCTTTGACCGTGCCCCTAACCGCACCTGATTGGGGGGCTGGCCATCTACTCCGCCGAACACAAACTTCGGCAGCTCAATGATACCCTTCATGATATTGCTCTTACTCGCGTCGTACAATGCGCCGATCGGGTTGGACATCGTGGTGGACATCGTGGTGGAATGGATCAAACGCCTGCCGCCGGGAGAGGAAGTTGGGGAGGTGGAGGATTAACGCACCAGTGCCGTCATGAACTCTTTGTTCTGAGAGCCCCAGCCCGTGGCACGGACTGGGGCTCTGAATTCTAAAAGTGTGGATGCAAAGTGTACAATCCCCGCTCAGGATGCTATGCAATCCGCGATGCCGAATAGCTTTCTCAGTCACCAGACGAGCGCAGGGGTCGATTCCACCGAGTTTAGTGACGTCCCGGAGCGCCATGCCTTGCGACCGCTAGAGAACACGACTGCCGCGTGGGCGGAGCTGCCCACCACCCTGTGGATCGCGGTGTTTGGCGTGCTGGCGACGGAGCACCGCAACCAGGTGTGTCGTGTTTGTTTGTGTGTGTGTGTGTGTGTGTGTGTGTGTGCGCGCACGTGTGTGTTGGGGGGGCGGGTCTTGTGCAGCATGGCAGCATCATGCACAACCAGTCGGCCACGATCACGACGGCGCGCATCTCCCTGCCATGCTGGCACCATGCACCGCCATGCACACCATGCATGCAACCCTCCCCTCTGTGTCGCCATGACTCCCCATGTGCAGCTCATTTCCACCGCGGCTGTGTGCAAGGCATGGCACGAACTCGCTTTCGAGGTGCTGCTGGGCGACACCGCAGCTTCGCGGCCACGCATGTGAGGGGACGCGCGCATGGTCCCAGTCTGGTCTCAGCGTTTTGCTGCGCACGCCTTCCTCCCCTGCCTGCCTGCCTGCTTCCCTCCCTCTCTGCCTGCATGGCTCCCCACTCTCTCCCTGATCCACCACGCCCGCCGCCGCCGTGCCTCAGAAATGTGCACAGGTCCCTGTCTCAGGACGTGGCCGGCACGGGAGGCGCAGGCACCACCGGCGCGCCACCCAACCGCCCCTGCGCCGCCGCCGCTCCAGTCCCCCGGCCCGCCCTTTCAGCAGACTGCGCAAGCGTGCAGGGCCGCCACGCGCACACCGCTGACGTGGCTGGCGCGGCGGGTGGCGGAGGCGGAGGGGAAGAGGAGGAGAGCGAGGGGTCGATGGCGGGGCCGCTCGCGCCGTTGCCAGCGGCGCAGCAGCAGCAGCAGGCGCAGCAGCAGCAGCAGCACGAGCAGCAGGAACAGAGGGGACCTGCCCAAACCTCAGCCCTGGCGCCTGGCGTGCGGCCGTCGGCAGGCAGAGGCCACGGCCACGCCCACCCTGCCAGCACAGCTGCCGCTGGCGCCGACCATGGCATGGTAGGATCAGCGCGACCGAGCACCGGCCACGCAGGTGGTGCCTCCGCAGCTGCCTTGGGCGGCAGAGGCAACGGCGTGGTGGAATCAGCGTCAGTATCAGCGCAGCCGAGCGCAGGCGGTGGCGGCAGCGGAGCGCCTGCTGCTGCTGCTGCTACTGCTGCTGGGAATGATGCTCCGCGGCAGGGTGAGGCGGCAGCGTCCGAGGGTCAGGCCGCCGGTCCGAGCGGCGTCATGTTGCGCGCTGCCGCTGTTCGAGCGTCAGGGGCTGCTGCTCGAGGTGGGAGCTGTGCGGCGCGTGCGGCGGGTCCGAGCGACTCTGTGCACGCCCGTGTTGAGGCAGCAGCGTCAGATGAGGCCGCTGGCCCGAGCGGCTCCTCCGTGCGCGTGGCTGCTGCTGCTGCCGCTGCTGCTGTTGCAGCAGGGGCAGGGCCTTGAGCCGATGCAGGGGGAAGCTGGGCGGCACATGCAGCGGCTGGCACGGGCGCTGGGAGCGCGGTGAACGGCGGTGCGGCGGAACATCGCCGCGGCGAAGCGGTGGGGGGTTGTGCCCACGGCGGGGCTAGCGCAAGCGCTGCGTTCGTGGGGGCGGGTGGCGGCGGCGGTGCGGGGTTCGCGGCTTCAGCGGCACACGCGGGGGCTGGCCTTGCCGGTCTTGCGGTCGTGCAGCAGCGCTGGCAGCACCAGCACCAGCGCGCGGCGGGCACGGCGGCGGGGGCGCGCCAGGCGGCGGCGCTGGCGGCGGCGGCGGCGGCGGCGGCGGCGGCGGCGGCGGCGGCGGCGCAGCAGCAGGTGTGGCAGCAAGGGCGCACCTAGTTCAAGTTTGTTACAGACTGTTGTTAGGGTCGCTCGGAGCGCCTGCGCCCCCTCTCCCTCCTCCCGTCCTCCCCCTCCCCCTCCCTCCCCCAATCACTTGCTATGTGCATTCCACCCAACCTGCCCCCCACCTACATCCCACTTACATCCCACTCGCATCACTCTCACTGCGCCCGACCTGCAGGCGGCGCTTGCGCAGCAGCAGCAGCAGCAGCAGCAGCACCGCACATCTCAACGAGGAGGAGGGAACGGAGGGGGAGGAAGAGGGGACGGAGGAGGAGGAGGAGGAGGAGGCGACAAGGGGCCGGCCGACTCGAGCGACAACGCGGGGCCGGCACGCAAGGCGAGGCGGCTGCGGGAGGGAGCAGATGGCGGCAGTGATGGCGAAGGGGGGGGAGGACAGATGGCGGCAGTGATGGCGAAGGGGGGTCACGCCCTGGGCGGCTCTGGCGACGACGCGGGGCGGGCGCGAAAGGCGAGGCGGCTGCGGGAGGGGGCGGATGGCGGTGGCGGCGACAGCGGCGGCGATGGCGGCAACTGCAGTTGCGGCAGAGGGGGACAAGGCGGCGGCGGCAAGGGGCACGCCCCGGCTGACTCCAGCGAGGGGCTCGGGCCCGCGTCCACCGACGGCTTGGTGCTGCCGTCCCCGGCGCACACGGTGAGGCAGCCTGGAGGGGGTGCGGTGGCCGGGGGCGGCAGCGGGTGGGAGGCGGGGGGAGGGCAGCAGGGTGCCGCCCCCCCGGATGCCTACCCCCGAGGCCATGCGCCGCTCGACCGCCGCTCGCAGCACCTCCAACAGCAGTCCACCGGCCACCGCTGGGGTGGGGGCAGCGACCACGGTGCGTGCGGCAGCCACCACCACGCGTGGCGCGAAACACACCAACACCAAGAGGTCTCCTCCAGCCCCGCGCCACCGCCCCCTGCCTCTTCGCATATTTACTCACCCCTCCAGATGCCCCCTCCCCCGGGCGGCACACACGCGGGGCAACCGGCCCTCGTTGCCGAGGTCGGCACGGGCAGCTGCGGGTCGGTGCGCGGCAGCCTCGCGGCAGCCACGGAGACTCAGCAGCGGCGCGCGACCAGTTCTGTGGGAGCGGCGGAGGGGGGTGGGGACTCTTCCGAGGACGAGGTTGTGCAACGGCTGTGAGCGGTTAAGTCCCCGCGACGCGGGTGGCGGGTGCCGTTCTCTATGAACGAGGCTGCAGGCGCGTGTTGCGCAAGACGCGCTAGGGGAGGTGAAAAAACACGAGCCAACGTCACCAGTGTTCTGCCATTGTCTGGGGCTCACGCCTGCTGTGCACTGTCCGCATTGCCTTGCAATTCACTTACAGTTTTTCGGAGTTTCACATTCGAGTCACAGTTGATCTTTCCTCGCTTCGAGTAACTTCCCTGCATTCCCTGCAGTTGTCGAGGCGCCTATCAGCCCCGCCAGCGGCCTCATACACACATCAGTGTCACACAACGCCCACCCCCCTCTCCACCATGCGTCACGGTGCGCGCCTCAGTGGCCGCTCGAGCGCCCACATGCACGCTAGTGGTGCGCCGCTCCATCCGCCTCTGCGCACCAGTCGCTGAAGTAGCGCGGGCCGCCGCACTCCCCGCACGCCATCAGCGCGCCCTCGCCCTCGGCCTCGTCACGCCACGCGTCGCCCCCGCGCCGCTCCCCAGACGCCACCACATGTAGTGGTGACTTAGGGGTCAAGTAATGGGCCAAAACAAGGCAAGAGTTGAAATAGTTTGACTCGTGCACGACGTCCGTTGTATACGCGGCCGTTACACGTTGGGCTCCAACACCGGCATAAAACAGTGAATCCTTAAGGATTCACCTGATACAGCTGTCGTGGGAGGCCCAGAGTGCAGCAAAGGCTCGACTATACCTACATCAGCAAGCTACATTAGTTTTACCGAGTGTAGATGTCTGTCAGGGCCAGCTTCTTCTTGTCGACCGCCTGCTTGGCTGAGTTGCGTTGCGCCCGGGTCATTTTTGCGGACCCGCTGAGAACAGCCTCAAGATCGTGGTCGGGGGCCATCCTCTGAAACTTGACCAGCCAGCGGACCGCGCCCAGTGTGATACGCCTGTCGGCGACGGGCACGTGACAAGCGGTACTTCGGAAGAACAAGGCGGACAGCCTGTCCATGTCGCCAAGCTGGGTCTTCAGCTCGGCGCGTGATAGGGATTTGGCAGTGCTCGTGCCCGCAGTGTCGCTGCCGGCGCCCCTGCCACCGCCAGTTCCTCCGGTCGCCTGCCTCAGCCTATCACCGGTGCCGCCGGCGGTACTGCCGACAACATCAGGGCGGCCAGACACCGGCCTTGGTCGCGACGCTGCCTCGTGAGCTGCCCCGGGCATGGCGGAGCTCAGTCGCGTGGCTGTGGCCTGTGCAATCGGGGCCTGCGCCATGATACTGCTTGCAGGCCTGCTGGCGGTACCGCCGACAGCATCAGGGCGGCCGAACCCTGGCTTGATGGAGCTTGACCTCGACACTGTCTCGCGAGATGCCCCGGGGCCGGTGGAGCTCAGCTGCATGGCTGACAGGTGCACCTTATACCGTTCGACTGCCTGCTTGGCTGCATCGCGGTACGGCCGGTTCATGTATGTGGACACGTTCAGGATGGCCTCCAGCCCAGGGTTGTGGGCCATCCCCTCAAGCTCGGCCAGCCTGCGGACCACGCCCAACACGAAGAGCCTGTCGGCGACAGCCACGGTTTCTTTGGTACTTTGGGAGAATATGGCGGACAGCCTGTCCATCTGCTTAAGCTCGGTCTTTCGCTCAGCGCGTGTGAGTTTGAAAATGCTCGTGCTCGCAGTGTCGCCGTCATCGCCGCTGCCGCCATCGGCGTTGTTGCCACCACCAATTCCTCCGGCCGCCTGCCTCTGCCTGTCACCAGTGCCGCCGGTGGCACTGCCGACAACATCAGGACGGCGACCCCCTGGCCCGATGGCACTTGGCTGTGCAGGGCCTCGCGAGCTGCACCGGGCATGGTGGAGCTCGGCCGCGCGGCTGTGGCCTGCACCATTGGGGACTGTGTCATGTTGCTGCTAGCAGGCCTCCTGCTGCCCGGCACGAGCTTGCTTGCAGTGGAGGCAGGCAAAGATGGCAGGCCTTTGTTGGAGTCAGGCAGGCCGTAGTAGGAGGCAGGATGGAGGATGGCCCATGATGCTTTTGGCAGCGTCTTGACCACAGGCATGTCCGCCACGTCGCGCCTCACCCAGCGAGGCTGGCCCTTGGCGTCCCTTATCAGCTCAGGGATCTCGGGCAGGCGGTACCTGCATCCAGGAGTCAGAGGTCAGAAAGGACTTGGCTGGGTCCACCAGGGGGACAAGTGGCGGTAAGTTTGAATGGCTGGGAACCCATGGGCCTAGGGCTGATGTGTTGTGTCCCCAGCTGTGTTTGAACTGCACCGTTCCAAGTGAATGGTCGCAGTTTTGCCATGAACTCACTCTTTCGTTTTTTTTTTTTTTTCAGAGCAAGGTCGAGACTGTCGAGGATGTGGTCCTCCAGGATAGAACTGTGGGGGATCACCACGTACCTGCAAGGAAAAAGTGCATACGCGCATGTGTTGTATGCGCGCAACAGGTCGACTTCAGGCGTGGCAGAGGCAGCATGGGAAATTGGGAATGTGACAACCAAGCCCCTAGCTAAGTCCGCAAGATGGGTACATAACATATAGGGTGCCCAATCGACAGCAACTCCACAATACATGCCATAGGATGCCATAGGATGCAACGGCACGGGGTGGCACTAGAAGGCTCGGTGGGGGCACATCCCTACGACGAATAAAGTTGAAGCTGGAAAAGGAGGTCAGTATTCAGTCAGTAGTGACCAGCTAAAGGGATGCAGAATTATATAATCAAAGGCCAACTCATCTGAATGATGTGTGAGCAGACACATGTGGGGTCTCCCCATCCTCTACCATCTCCAGATCTGTGCTACTTAAATGAAGGCACGAGACCAGGCATTTTGCCATTTCGCACAAAAAAAAACCTGTTTGGGCCCACCTGATCTGGACAGAGAATCCTCGCTCTTGGAATGCACGGAAGGCGTGGTACTTGTAAGTCTCTGTCGTGGCGGGGTGAAACATGCCCGGTCCCGTCTGGGGGTGGATGTACGAACCCATGCGCTGCCTGAGGCCCTCCTTGCCTTCTGCGCATTATCAGTCGATTGCAGCGGAAATTGGTCGTGAAAATGTTGTTTCTCGCACACAATGTTATGCCAAACACCCGCGTGGCGTGCACCCACATGCCCAGCATCCCCAATGCGGGTCCCACGTGCCCGAACTCACCACCAATGCCATAGTACACGGGGATCCACGAGAATGGGTCGAAGGGCGTTGCCACAAGGATGAGGTAAGCGCCTGGCTTGATAGGAAATGCGCTGGGTTTGGCCACGAGTTCGCCCTTGATGACCACATCAACAATACTAGTCTCCATACCATGACCGCCAAGGCGTGCTGAGCGCCTCAGGAAGATCTACATATGACCAGGGAGAGTTGGAGTCAGTGGGGGTGGCCCACATACTTGTGATATTACAAATCATGGGTCAAGTGCTCATGAAAGCCTTACTAGGAGCCTTACTCATAAATGGTGACTCACTGAGTTACGGCTGACAGGAGGTCAAAGGGTTGTGAGTTCACATAGATGTATGTTTGCGCCCGCACCAAAAGTTTTGACTGAGGTCTGACTGAGGTCTGATTGAGGTCTGACAGCCAGTGACTGAGGTTCAGCCGACCCAGCCACGCACTGGGTGTCTAAACCATAGTGCAGTGCTCCATGTCCATGGCCCATGCCTGCACACACACCCATGTGACCAGGGCTTGAAGGGCGTCCAGCAAAAGGTCTGGCACTTGCTGCGGTGCGATGCAGCCGGCTGTGTGGTTTCGTCGCACGAGGGGGGGCACTGCATGGGCAGTGCAAGGGCTGCACGTCTGCAGTGCTCACCCATGTGCACTGCACACGCGTTGCATGCATGCACTGTCCCCAAGCTGTGCGTGTGCGGGGGCTGTGCAGGGGCTGTGCGGGCAGGCAATGCACTGCGCACAAGCTGTGCGGGCAGGCGCGCACAGCACACGCACAGCACGTGCACAACGCGCGCCACAAGCTGCTGGGGGGGGGCTGTGCCCCTGCCAGCATTGCACCCACGGTGCACGCGCAGTGCGTGGTGGTGGCGAGCGCAGCCCCAGCACAGCCTGCGAATTACTCCCGCCCCCCCAGCTCTGGTAGTGACTTGCACACCACCATTTCGCAGCAGCCAGTGGGACCATGGATTGCATGCTGGCCAGCAATTCAGCGATTTCCGGGGGATGCCCCAACAAATGGCACAGCACACAGTAGCACTAGGAGGAACTCCTAGCTGGAAGGTGGACCATTTTGTGTCGCGGGACCTGAAGGGGGGGGGGGGGGCAGACACAAAAATTCTGGAACACATGCTAGTAAATATTTGGACCCTCCTCTCCCTGCCCCATCCCCCCCCCATTTCACAAAATACGCGATGCATGGAGCCGGGACCAATACACATGGCTTCCTTACAGTGAGGGCTGCCTATCGCAATGTCTAATTTGCCAGAAGGTAGCCGAAATGGCCCCCAAATGCAGCCATACCATGGCTTTGACGGCCGCCACAAAAGAGTGTGGACCCTCGAGTTCACACTTTCTAGGCAGATTCAGGGTTGCAGTAACAGTAACAGTAACACGGGGTTTCCAGCTTAGCAGGCTACTCTTCTACTAGAGACACCCGCCGATACTCCAGCACACTTAAGTACTAGAGTGCCGCCGGCTCCCGGCCGATAGACTACCGCTCCCGCCGGCTAGACTACCCCAAACAGCGGTCTCTAAGAGACATGTCTGGCAAGGAGCATATAGGAGAGGACCTTCCTCAGGGTCACAGTAGTGGCCTTGTGGCCAGTCAAGCCGGCAGAGCCGACTGGCGCTGACTGGAACGGTCCCCGCCTGGCAGTGCATGGCTGTCCAGCTCTCGTTTGCATGGGGCTCAGCCGGCGCCCCATGCCTCATGCATGGCCAGGTCCCACCCTCCAGGGGTGCATGGACGACAGAGTTGTCATGGAGGCTGCCTGAAGACCTTCCAACGCCAGTCACCGGCAGACGAGCGACCCCGAGGATGAGCGCGGTGACGAACGCTGCGATTGGTGAAGCGGATTTACTCTGTGTTGCCTCGGCGGTCGCCACCGCTGAAGCCGTGATGGTAGCCCGCCTCCACGGGCAGCCATCTTGACCAATGTCCAGCATGCATTGACGGGCGCCAGCTCCTCCGCTCGTCGATCAACTCGTCGAGATCGGTGCCGCATGGCGTCCTGCATGGGGGGAGGATAAGGGCCGTCTCCCAGCACGGGCCGCGGCAGCGCCGCGGCTACTCGCCAAGCCATGGCAGCGCCGGGCAAGCCGCTCCTGAAGTGTTCCACCGAGGGGCATTCTAGCAGGAGCCGGGCCAGTCGTATTTTACCCCACTCGTCAGCGGCACGGAGATCCTTGTCACCAGCAGCGCCGCATTGCTGGGTCCAGGGCTCGGCGACGAGAACGCGCCTCCGTTAATCGAATTTCAGGGTTGACTCTCCTGAAATGTTTTGCTGTGCTCTCCAAGGAGATTCAGATGGCATTGGTCCCATCTCAATCTATGAAGGTTGCTCAAATCCCTAGGTGGGCATTTAGTGCACCGAAGGGAGCACGCGGGGGAGTTGGGGCGTGATGGGGGTGTGGACCCCCATCCTATAACTCGGGGTCACTTCTCATAGTGGATTCGTGCTCCTCTCATCAAGGCGGTTCCAATGGTGGTCTTCCCGTCCAAAACAGCCCACTGGAGAGAAAGCTCTGGACCCCCCGTAGAAAGCTCTGGACCCCTCCCCCAACTTTGAGCCCCCGTATCTCGGCCCACTGGTGTCCAAAATCAAAATTCGGACGGTTTTGGAACATTCACAGCAATGAGACAAGATTCCAGCATGTGTTCCAGATCTCAAGTTTTCTGTCCCCCCTTGCCCGTCCCCCTGAAGTTTGTCCGCCCTCCGCGAGGCATATATGCAATGTACGGTGTCATCCCTCGTGCAGTCCTACCAGCTCTACACACCTAGGAGGCATATATGCAATGTACGGTGTCATCCCTCGTGCAGTCCTACCAGCTCAGGCGGCCCGCTCAGCCCCGCCCTACGATCTGCACAGATCTCACACGCGAACCAAGCCTGCACAAGCACCGCTTCTAAAACAGCATACATTTGCACATACATTTCCACCTCCTACAACAATCTTTCCACTTGCGCGTCCCAGAAGTGTGCACAAGTCGCGGCCCCGCTCCCCCCTTTTCGCGTGCAAGGTCGTAGTACCCCCTTCATCGTGACGAACGGTGAACCTACCTGCAATGTGGGGCGTGCGAAGGTTGTAGTGGCCGCTCCTGACGAAGCCACGAAGACAAGTCGATGCAGACGGTTCCTGAGTGCCACCCAGAGCACCAGTTTGGGGCGCGCATCAGTATGAGAAATGGCATGCGGCTGCATGCCAGCCGCGCAACGGTTGATTGGTGCTTGGGTGCAGCAAGATGCTGCGTGCTGCCAAACCCCTCGTCCCCTCCCCGCAGGAGGCCTGAGGCCCGAGGCCAGCACTCACTTGTGCGGGCTTGTGAAGCTGTTCGTGAGGACACGTGGGTAAACGTGGTGCGTCTGCATCAGCAAGCGGGGAGCGGCATCACCATGATGAAGACACGCTCACGACGCAGTAGAGGCGCCGGCAGGCAATGAGCCAGCTATGCAGGGGATGCCTCTTACACCCGCGCAGCAGCCGGAGAACAGGCCAGTCAGGGAGGCTGGCGGCAGCAGCATGCCTGCCCCAGCTCCGGCCCCGGCTCCGGCTCCGGCTGCACACTGCCTTGGCAACTTTGCCACCAGGGCCGTTGGCCTGAAGTTCCACGACGGCCCGGCTGTGTTTGGCGACAAGGTCGACCTCGTCAGGGAGCCGAACAATGCGGTTGACATGTGGTGAGGCGCGTGCATTGATAACGGTGGTGGGCCGTGAGGACCAGGGGGGGGAGATCCAGGCATGCAGCTGCGTGAGAGGTACGGGTGAGATAAAATGCCCTGCTGTGTTTCTTTGCACAGGGCCATCCGCGTCGACAGCACGCAGGGCCAGAAGGACAAGAAGGGCAAGAAGGTTGGATACCTGCCGTGCGAGGTCGCATGCCACGTTGCGCCGCTCGTTGATGATGGGCTCCTTCACCTGGACGGTGGGTCCGCAGCACTCGTGCCAGCAACTCAGTGTTCAGGAATCAGTGCCTTGTTGGCATCACTGACAACTGGGCCCGTCGACGCTGCTGCGCGGGCGTTGCTGGCAACGTGTTTCAGCACCACCAGGAGCTGATCATCGCCTGCTCTGGCATGGCTGACGTCACAGCCAGGCTCGCTGCTGCCAACATCACACTGGTGATGCCTGAGGGGGCCGAGGTGGAGGAGGGCCAGGGGGTGGCGGACGCTGCTCAGCTGCTGCAGCAACAGCTACTCAACATGCAGCTCGCAGAGGTGACGCCCCCATCGTTTGCCGTTCCCATTTGCGGGCTTGCTGCGCTCAGCGACGAGGAGCGGCGAGCTGCCGAGGATGCGATGGTCATCAATTTTGGCGAGCACAACGGGCGCACGTGGCACTGGGTGGTGGAGATCGCGCCTGTGTACGCGCAGTGGTGCATTGACACGGTGGCCGCGGAGCCTGCCTCCTTCCGCAGGTAAGAGCCATCCGCGCGCGTGCGTGGGGGGAGGGGGAGGGAACTCGTGTGCTTGCTGATCACGTGCTCCCATCCGCGCGCGTGCGTGTGGAAAGCATGTGCCCTGTTGAGGGAACATGTGCATCCAGCTGGTGCAATTGATCACCTGATCCACTCTGATTTGTGCATGCGTGCGTGTGCGTGCGCGATCGAAACATGTGTGCAGGATGGTGCTGTTTGCAGCGTACGCGCAGTCCCGCATGTGACCTCCACAGCGCCGGCAGTGCTACGCGAGCCTGAACCTGCTCAGAAGGTCGACGTGCCGCCCGCCGCAGAGCATCAGCAAATTTGCGTGCCACAGCCGACGCCCCGCAAGGCCGGCGAGGGCGCGTCACACAGACAGCTGCTGGCTGGCTCAAGGGGGCAAGGTGCCACGGGGACCGAGCGCGCCGGGGCGCACCCCGACACCTGCGGGTGCACAATGCGCTTGAAACACTGATATGGGGGGCTTGCATAAGTGCCGCTGTGTAAGATGGTTTGTTGTAGCATGGGGGGGGGGGGGGGGGGGGCACGCAACCCAAAGCCTCCGGGCGCACACAGCGCTTCAGGCGCTGATCTGAGGGCCGGCACGTGTGCCACTGTTGAAGCTGCGTTGGTTCTTAACCCACGGCTGGGGGATTGCTACTTCTAGGGCGCCACCACCATCACGATGCTATGAGCGGAACTCACCCCAGAGAAGTAACTCTAAAGTATGACCGGACGTTTAGAAACCGACAGAGTCACTTGTGTTGTAAACTATGGGGGTGTCTAGGCGGAGGGGGGAGGCTGGGGGACAAAGCCAAATCATGGTTTGCCTCATTTTCGGTGTTATTTGCCCCATTTTCGGTGTGGACCCCCCCCCCCCACTAGACCAGTCTGCAGACTCCCCCCCTTTAAGCTGAGAGGGGGTCGCGCTTGATCTTCTGCTGCGCCAGCCCCTGCCTCGAGCCAGGGGCTCGTGCGGCCGCGTGATCCGCAAGAGGGGATCGTCTTCTGGGGTATATTTAGGGTGGGAAATATTCAACTCCGCTACACGTTGATTTCAGATTTCAGAGTTTCTGTGATCGGCGATCAGTTTGCTGTGGATTTGGTTCGATGGGGAGTCGATCATATAGCATTGTCACAGCCACATTGGTGAATTCGGCGGAGGGCGCGATGCCACGAGTGAGTGCGTGGGGATCGATCGTCAAAATGCAGCTGCGCGCGCACTCTGGCCATGTGCGGGGGAGGGGAGGCTGCACTGCCAATCGTGTTGCAATGTGTCTGGTGTCGTGATATTGCATGCAACGCAGGGAGTTCGTGTCGAACGTGCGGCGTTCATCAGGGACAAGGGCCACCCCATGAGCACCGCCAGCACGCACGCGCGCGCGCTACAGTCGCTGCCCAAACTGGTGCACGAGCTGGAAGAGCTACTGGGCATACAAAGACAGGTCACTGGGCTAGGCAGAAGCAGCAGCAGCAGCAGCAGAAGCGGGTGCACGCAAGGGCAGGATGGCAAGCACGGGTTGGCGCATGTCGGGCACGGCGCGTCCCACATGCAGCCGGCGCGCTCCATGCACGACGTACACGCACGGCGCAGCCCGCCGACGCCCCCCACTCCCCCCTACCGCCCTCTGAGTGGGTACACGGGCTTTTCCGGCGCACGCAGCAGCACACAGCATCGCAACAACAGCGGGCACTGCGCCAGCTCGGACTCTGAATCGTTGGACGAGTGGCACGTGCCCACGCGCACACCGCAAACGCAGCAGCGACCGCAGAGCATGCAGCACGGGGTGGGGAGGCAGCAGCAGCAGCCTCCTCGCAGCCGCCAGCGACCCACACTGACCAGCTCTGATGACGATTCCAGCGACAGCGGCGGCGCTGCGCCACAGGCGCATGCGTCTGCGACGCAGATCCTGAGAGCGGGCGGGAGGGGGGGTGCGAGGCACCCATCCGGTGTGCACGCCGCTGGGTTCGTACGGCTGCGCCCGGTGAGGCCTGGGGTCGAGCGCACGGCGCAGCAGCAGCGGCAGCAGCAGCAGCTGGAAGACGAGGACGAGGACGAAGAGGAGAAGCGCGTGGGCTATCCAGTACTCGAGCCTCAGGCGCGCCGCGCGACAGAGGCCGCGCGTGGGAGCTCTGATGAGTCGCGCATGACACGCGAGCGGCTGTATGCAGCAGAGGTAGGGGGTGCTGTTGTGATGGTGTGTGCGCGGCATATACATATATGGCCACCAGGGCCGTTCAAACGGGTCCGGATCGGACGCCAACGCTCCGAAGGAGTGACCATCCGGACGTGCGTGGCAGGCTCCGTCCGGTTTCCGGACGCCAACGCTGGGGCCCGCAGGGCCCCGTCCGGCTTGCCGGACGCCATTTTTTGCCTCCGTCCGTTTTTTTTCTTCCCCGGCTCCTCTTCTCTCCTCTCCTCTGGCCCCTTGCACCCTCACGACCAGCATCGGATCAGTTCACATCGCGGGCTAAGAGCTGTGATGCGGAAGAGGTGCGGTGGTTGGTCACACTGTTGCTTGTTCAAGTGTGACCGCCGCCAAGATCCCCCCCCCCGTGGCTCTGCTGCAGCAGATAATGCCATTATCTAGATTAACACACAATGAATCACTGGTTCTAACACCACCTCCGGACAGGCTGCGCCCCGGCCACGCTGCATGCATGCATGCGTGCGCCATGCGCAACAACTCGTCTGGGCAAGCGTGCACTCAAGCCAGTTTTTTTACCCCCAGGCTGCGATGAATAAGCAGGATTTGTGATGGTCGAAGGGCTGATGAAGACAGGGGAGGACAGAGACAGAGGCACTGCAACAAAAAAATGGGTCCACACTTTTCACACTTCCGGACGGCCAGCCAGACCCGCATCCGAGTACCCGGACGCAGACGCCACCCCACGTCCGGCTTCCCGGACGTCGACCACCACCACCCTGTACGGCCCTGATGGCCACCCCCACCCAAGTTGAGCACACCTGCACCCACTAACCTGACATTGTTCAAAAAATCAAAACTTTGGGTGCGTCGTTATCCGCCTAGGAGGCATGCCTGGACCTCATTCCACAGCCCAGAGCTTGCAGATGGTCCCATTTAGCTTGTGTTCGAAGGGCATTGCGTGTGCTTGCGTGTGTGCGCATCCAGATGCCGAGAGGCCCAGCTTCACGATGTGTGTTTTCGCGTGAAGCTGAGCCTCTCGGTGTCTGGACGCGTGCACACGCAAGCACTTGCGACGCCCTTCGACGGCCCTCCAAGCCTTTGATCATCCCAATACACGTCTTGGGTGCCGCGAGTGGCGGTGGGGCGGCGTGGATGAGGCTTTTTTGCCGTGTACTGGGATGGCCATGCCAACAAAGGAGCCCCCCCCCCCCCCGCAACCCACCCTACTAAATCCACAGGAGAAGGCCTCTGTTCTCTACAGGCAGCTTGCGACCACAGAGCAAGAGCTGCGGGCGGCTTTGCGTGATTGCACGGTGCGTGTGGAGGCGGCGGCTGGGGACGCGGCGCAGAGGGTGGACAGAGAGATGAGGGCGCGGCTTACACAGGTGTGCATGTGTGGCAGTGGTGCAGAAAGCCGTGACGCGGTTACGTGCGTCACACGGGAGGGTCGTTTGGCGGGACCTCCGCGTCAAGTCAGAGCGCGGCAGTCGACGTGTTTTTGTGTGAAGAATGTGAAAATCGGCGATTTTCACACTTATACGTCACAAGATCGACCCCAATCACTCCAAAGCGGTCCTGCGGGACGTGGTCCGTGTCACAAAACCGCAATCATGCCTTATTGTTTTTGCATCACTGGTGTGTGTGTGTGTGTGTGTGTGTGTGTGTGTGTGACTGCTTAACCGTTCAACCCCGGTGGTGGTATGGGGGAAACGGCAGACAGGCAGATCTGAGTGGGTGTCTCGTGTGTGTGTTGTGCGTGTGCGTGTGCGTGTGCGTGTGTGTTGGGGGGGGGGGGGAGGTAATCCCGCACCCCAGGTGCTGGTGGGCGGCCCGACGCCAACCCCTCGACCCGTGGCCCTAAAATTGTCACCTCGCCCCGTCCCCCCACAGGCAGAGGCCTCGCAATTGGCAGCGTCTAGCAGAGCCCCTCAGACTTCCATTCCATGTCTTTACTCACGCCCTGGAGCCCTCTGGATGCGTACGTGTAAAACCTGTACCCCCCTCCCCACCCCCCAAGATTAGACCGCGCCAGGAGTCTCCTGTTGGTAGAGCAGCAACGGTCGTGAAATGTATATCGCGACCGTCGCTGCTAGCACACACAAACCCTACTTTAGCACACACACAAACCCTACTGTATCCCCCCCCCCGCTTCAGGCCGAGGCCTCGCTATCGGCAGAGCAGCGGCGGTGGCAGGACCTCGATGCCACAGTCGGGCGCCTGGCTGCTCGGCTCGATTCGGGAGAGGGGCAGGCGGCAAGCTGCGTAACGGCAGAGGCGGTGGAGCTGCGCAAGCAGGTGTGTGCGTGTGCGTGTGCGCCAGCAGGTGTGTGGTGTGCAGTGTGCGCAAGCAGGTGTGTGCAAGCAGGTGTGTGGTGTGTGGTGTGCGCAAGCAGGTGTGTGTGTGCGTGTGTGTGTGTGTGTGTGTGTGCGGGCGCGGTGTGTGTGTGCGGGCGCGGCAGAGTGGGGCGCCGCGCCCGCGCAGTCATCGCCGCCGCCTACGTCGACCCCCCTTCACCCATGCCGCCGCCGATTCTCGCCGCCTCTCCTCCTCCGTACGCCCCCCGTCGTCGGGCTGCCAATTCAGCAGCCAGTCGACGCATGCATCCAGGAACTCAGTCCATCCGCACTCTCTCGCACGCCCTCCACATGGCAAAAAACACGTGACGCCCTACCGCACAGATTTCCCTCCCCCCGCAGCTCTGCAGCTTCAGACAACGGAGCCCAGGTATCTCAGTGCCATCACCTCGCTATACGGCCCGAGCCAGCGCTCAACTTGAGCTACCGAGTTCCTCCAGCCGCCATCGTCCCGCCCACCGCCCACCGCCCAGTCGTTCATTCGACCCCACGCCCCACCTCAAGAGACCCACCGCTTATCCCACTGCCGCCCCGTCGACCTCCATACACCCACATGCTCGTCACATGGAGTTGCCCCTCCCCATGCGCCCCATGCGCGCACATGCACCCCATGCACCCCCCCATGCTACCAGCGCCTATGTATGCGCCATGTGGCCGGGCCACAGTGTTGCTCCCTCCTCTCTCCCCTCTCCTCCCTCCCTTCTCCTGTCTTCCACCCCTCCATCCCCGCTGCTCCGACTACCCTCCCGCTGCCTCCCTCCCACTGCCTCCCACTTGCACGACTACCGCTGTTCGGACGACTACCCTCCCGCTGCCTCCCTCCCACTGCCTCCCACTTGCACGACTACCGCTGTTCGGACACGACTTCGCTCTATGCCGGTGGCGCCATCACCTTCTTCCGGCTCACGCCGGTGACTTTTGCGCCCACTCCGTCACGTTCTACGCCCATCTCTCCGTCACGTTCTACGCCCATCAAACATCCATCTCTTCAACTTCACACGCGACATCCCCGAGCGCCCCGAGTTCGCCGAGCGAGTCACCACCGAGTGGATCATCTTAGCATGATTTCCACAACTGTGGAAGTCCTTCTGCTGACACCTAGTTTAAACTCAGTCGAGGCGGATTGACGAACACAGCCGTCAATGACCCGCCACTGCCCCTTACCCCCACTGCTTTACGAATGAGGTTGTTCACACTCTTGCTGGCGCACGGTTGGTCTCCCGCCTTCAAACGGAATCTCCTCAATTGATGACTAGAAACAGCCTATCTAGGTCTGCCGTGCAGAGTTCTCTGTAACGATATCTCTCTCTCTCTGTGTGCGGGTGGGTGGAATGTGTGTGTGTGGGGGGGGTCAACTCGAGCTGAAGAAACTTTGGAATGCCCCCCCCCCCCCCCGCCGCCAACACATGTTATATCTCTGCCCGCTCAGGTTTTGCAGGAACAGCAGTTGGTGGCGGAACTCCGGGCAGAGCAGCGGCGCCTAGAGACAAAGCTGCAGCAGAGGTCTGTGGCACAAGACGCGGCTCAGGCGGCTCAGGCGGCGGCAGGTGTGCAGGTGAGGCGCAGTCATTTTGCTTTGGGCTTCTGGGCGCCATTGTGAGCCATTTGGCGTCTGACGAACCCATCAGATAGAGCTCAACCAACCAAGTTACATGATGGTCTGCCAATCCCATCAGAACAAGCTCGTCACGAGCTTGAAAATAACCTAAATTTGACAGTCAACGGTCAAGGCTATGGCAGCGGTCAAGGCGGTCAACGGGACGTTGGTTCGCGTGCCGGCTCCTAGAAAAAAATGATGGAGCGTGCCCAATTGGTTGGTGGAGTTGTATCTGATTCTGTTTTTTATTGTACGAGGCCTGAGCCTCCGGGGGGGGGGGGGATAATTGTTTAATCGTACGCAGGGGTCGTTTTCGTCGATTTCAGTCGATTTGGTGCCCCAATTTTTTCGCGAGTTTTGAATCATTTTCAGCTTTGCGGGGGCGACAAAACATTATTGTTCTGCGCAGGCTCAGGCCTCGTACGATTTGTGTGAAAACAGGTGCTGGAGCTCCGATGGGGGTAGCACCCAACAGCACACCTTGCCCCAAAGGTCCGCCACCTCGGCCTGCATCAAGCCGACCCCCCACCCCATGCCCCAATCTCCCACACTTTTGAAAACCCCTGACCCAACCCCGCAACCCTTGTCATGGCTTGCCCTGATCCTGCCCTGGTCTCATCCATTCCTGTGTGTTCATGTGCCCAGGCGGCGAACGCAGCGCGCACACGCGAGGACACGTGCTCCACTGCAGCTGCTGCGCAGCTTCACGAGCTCTCGTCGCAGGTGAGGCGTTTTGAGGGCTTCGATGTCTCAACGGCACCAACAGGCTTTCCGTGGAACCTGCTGGGCAGCTGCACGTGCTCTCGTCGCAGTTGGGGCATTTTTATTCTGATGGCAGATGGCAGCTAAGGGTCCAGTTTTGACAGCTGCCGGCATTTTAGGGCGCACTTGCAAGCACAGGTTTAATACGGTTACATAGCCTGCGTCCGACTGTAACATCGACCATGGTTTACGGAACCCTGAATGGTGTCATCGGTTGAAACATTTTGTCTTGTGGCAGCTGTCGCGCAGTTGCACGTGCTATCATCGCAGGAGGGACAGTGAGTGCGTGTGTATGTCACCTTGGGATCATGGGGGGTAAGACTCTGCTCTGCTCCTACTGACCCATTTTGACGTACATCACCCATGCCCATGCGCGGATGTGCATACGATGCAGCTGGAGCTGTGGCAACACACACCATCTAGCTAGCAGCTCAACTCGGACTCTTCCATGCAGAGGGTGTGAGCCTGCTCATCAACCACCTTCTGCACCTATGCCAACCCAAATAGATGATGTACCAGCGCCTGATCACCCCCTGCCAACCCTTATGAATGCGCCAACGTAGCTCGAGGCCGGACACAGCACTATGGCGTGCCTACAAGCCGAGCTGTCCTCTTCCCGTGAGGAGGGCATGTGCATGCTCACCCCCCCTTCCATCCCCAATGAATGTGGCGCCGCAGCTTGAGGCTGAACGCAGCACCGTGGTGCGCCTTGAAGCCGAGCTGTCCTCTCTCCGTGAGAAGGGCGTGCGCCTGGCGGGTACGCTGACGGAGATGGAGGAGGTTATATCGCAGCAATCGCGCAAGCTGGCCACGTCTGCCGATCAGCTCGTCCGCGAGGAAGCGCAGGCGCAGCAAGCGATGCAGCAGCAGGTGGGGTCCGTGCCCCTCGCTCTCCGCCTCCGTCTCCTCGCCAAACCCCTCTCGCATGCACCCTGCCGACACCCTCGCCCCACCTTCAAACCGTGAACCACCGCCGCCGCCGTCGCAGCAGCAGCAGCAGCAGCAGCAGCCATGCACCCGACACCCCCACCTCACCTCAAAACCCTGCACCACTGCCGCCGCCGCAGCAACAACAGCAACAGCAGCAGCAGCAGCAGACGCGCAGCGAAGGCGACAATGGGGCGCTCAGAGACCTGAGGGCTCAGCTCGTGGCCAAGGATGCTGAGCTGTCGTTGCTAAAGCTGGATCAGGCAAAGCTGATGCTCAAGGTGAGGTGGGCTAGCTGACTGGCTGCCTGGCTGGCTGGCTGGCTGGCTGGCTGGCTGGCTGGACAGGCGGTGGCAGGATAGGATGCACATGTGTGGTGGGATGCACGCGGTGGCGGGTTTCATGCGTTGGGATGGGACGCATGATGTGGGATTAGATGTTTGCCATGCCTCCCATCACACCCCACACAACTTACCACTGCATGCATCCCACCCACATGAGTGGGATGCATGAGGTGGGTGTGGTGCACGAGGTGGGATGATATGCATGCGGTGCTTTGCGCGCGGTGGGTGCATGAGACGGTATGATGGGATGGCATGGGGCACCACCACCACATGTCCGTCCGTGCGTGAATGTGCATGCGATGCAGCTAGAGTCCGGCTGTGGCACTGCACACCGCCTAGCGCGCAGCCAAACTCGGGTCCTTCCATGCGGAGGGTTTGTGCCTGCTCACCAACCACCCCCTGCACCTATGCCAACCCAAATGGATGTACCAGCGCCTGATCACCCGCCTGAAAACCCCAATGAATGTGGCACCGCAGCTTGAGGCCGAATGCAGCACCGTGGAGCGCCTTGAAGCCGAGCTGTCTTCCTCCCGTGAGGAAGGCGTGCGCCTGGCGGGCACGCTGACTGAGAGGGAGGAGGTTGTATCGCAGCAGTTGCGTCAGCTGGCGGCGGCTGCCAATCAGCTCAACCGCGTGCACGTGCAGGCGCAGCAGGCGCAGCAGCAGCAGGTGAGGTCATTGCCCTTCAGTTTCTGCTTCTGTCTCACGCACAGCAGCAGCAGCAGCAGCAGCTTGCTCCCTCCCAACAGCCTCAAGCAACCTTCAAATCCTGAACCGCAGCAGCCGCAGCTGGCCATGCACCCGACACCCTCACTGCACCTCAAATTGTGCGCCGCCGTTGCCGACGCCGCCACTGCAGCAGCAGTCATGCGCCCGACACCCCGGCCTCACCTCAAAACCCTGCACCGCCGCCGCCACCGCTGCAGCAGCAGCAACAGCAGCAGCAGCAGGCGCGCAGCGAAGGCGGCGACAGGGCGCTCAGAGAGCTCAGGGCTGCGCTCGTGGCCAAAGATGCTGAGCTGTTGATGCTAAGGCAGCAGCTGGAGGATCAGGCAGAGCAGTTTCGCGAGGTGGGGTTGGCTGGGTGGGTGGGCTGGCTGACTGGCTGGCTGGCTGGCTGTACAGATGGACGGACGGGCGGACAGACGGACAGATGGTCGATAGGATGGACTGCGGTGGAATGGGATGCATGTGGTGGAATGGGATGCAAGTGGTAGTGGGTTGCATGCGGTGCGATGACATGCGAGGGTGGGGTTATAGGTGGGTTAGTTAGGTGCCATGCCACCCATCACACCTCACACGGCCTACCACCGCCAGTGGTGCATGAAACGGTCATATTTCGGGTTTGGAGCTACCTATTTCCGTACGTACGGTGGCAGTACGGTCTGGTGCCGCATGGCAGCACAGCTTGCCTTTTACTTGCCACACCAAAATGGTCCGGACTCCCTCAGTTCTGCATGGATTGGAGCTGTTCAACATGCATTGGAAAGCTGGTAGCAAGGGCTATCCTGGGGGCAGGCAAGGGGCTGGCCTGTGGGTTTTTTCTGGCGTTGTGGTGTGTTCACACTGCCACACCGCACACGCGCTCAGAACAAAAATGTCAAATACGTCTGAGCTGAATCATGGTGGAGAGTGTGCAAGGAACACACCCACCAAGTGTCATGGTCACACACCCAGAGGTTGATGATTATACCGTAGTCACACTTGAGGCCGAGAGCCTTTCCGCCGTATAAGGCCCAAGCCCGAGGAGGACGCTGAGCCAGAGGCCGCGCCACAGGCTGCCTAGGGGTTTGGCAAGAAAAATGGCAACAGGGCTGCTGAGGGCGCGCGAGCCAGATGTGGAGGCGGTGCCGGCGGTCGCAGACCGCAGGGGCGGCAGCTACATCACGCGGCTGTGGCGCGAGATATCTAGCCACAAGGCCTTCACCTGCCCCACCTTCGAGCGGTTGGTGCCCGTGCCTGTGGAGGAGAGTGGCTGTTTAGCGCGCTCAACTTCATCAAGAGCAAGTTGCGCAACCGGTCGCAGAACCCGCACCTGTCCGATTTTCCGCGGCTGCTCCTCTCTTTACACCTTTGCCGTACTGACCTTCCCCTACGCCAAGGCCCTCGAGGTGGAAGGAGGCGGCGACGGTCTGCGGGCGCTACAAGAAGAAGTTCTCATTGCTAGGCAGGGGGGATTTAGTCCGCCACTGTGTGTGTGTGTGGCACAGAGAGAGAGAGAAAGAGAGAGAGAGAGAGAGAGAGAGGGTCTGCCAACCGCAACCGCGCAATTTCTTGAGCAATTAAGTGCCCCAAAACGTGTGAAAGGTGTGAATTCCCACACTTTCTGGCTATGGCACCGGTACCGCAAACGTGAAAGTAAGTTTGAAACGCCCCGCGAAGGACATAAAAATCTCTTCGGAATTCGAACCCTGGTCAGAACGCTCTACAGGCTGCCGCAAAGACCGCCGCGAAAGCAAAATGAAATCGCAGACCTTCCCGCAAAGGCACAAAACCCTAATCATTCAGGCCTTTAGCCAGGAGGGGGGGGGCAAGAAACCAGATTCCAGACCCCACGCCCCAAAACTTCGAATTTTGATAACGGACCGGCGCCATGGCCTTCGCCTTCCTGAGTTACGTCCAAATGCACCCCTAACAAAATGGGTCGTGGGGGGGGGGGCTCAGGGGACTTTTTCCAAAACAAAACACTCCGACCTTCGTTGGACATCGGAGTGGGCACGTTGGATCCCCCTCGCCAAGAGGATTCCAAATTCACCCTCAGATAATCCACACCCCCAAAACATACTGCAGGGGTGCGAGGGTGGTAGGTGGGGCGGCTAGTGTGGACCTGGTTCACACCCCCTGAGGGGCAGGATGCTTTGCAGTCCTCCAATTGGCTGGGAGTGGGTGCGTTGGATTCGGCTTGGGACACACATGCCAAATGCATGGTCATTTATGTGGTTCATTGGTTGGGAGGGTATGGATGTGGCCTTGGTGTGGGGCTGCACCGAGGCGCGTGGCCGCCTTCAGGGGTCGCTTACAGAAGTTGGGGTGAGTTGCACGGCCACCAAATGAAACTATAGGTAGGGAATGATGTTATGGAGCTGCCCACCAAGTTTCAGCTCGAACAGATAAGGCCTGGGTGTACCTGGGAGAGGGCCCCCCCTTGGGGGCTTTTGGAAGAAGAAACAAAGGCGTGGGGTCCGTTTTTTTCTCCTTCTTCCCCCCCCCCCTGCTTTTAGCAGACCCCCACAAAGGCTTAGCGTGACTACAGTAGTGTCGATCATTGTGTCTCTGGTAGGCTGGCGCGCTGCGTGGCCTTGCGGGCTCTACTAGTAGAGCTCCCCTAGACGTGTAGTCTAGGCCTTAACTCACGCCCCGGGGTCCTCCGGGCGCGTACATGTAAAAACTGTAAAAACGATCATCGTGACTTAAAGGCTATATGATTGGCCATTTATCGATTATATCGCCTTTCCCTGGAGATTGACTATAATCTGGACCCTTACACACATACACACACACGTGCACAAAGGCAGATGTCAGCACTGCAACTGCCACAAACGTCGCAACACCACCGCCTGCGCGCAGATGACTGCCACCGGCAGAGCAGCAATTGCCATAACCACGAGGTGAGGGCGTGGCGTGTGCTGCATGTCTGCAAGAACCCTCCAAAGTGGACTGCCCCCCGCCCCCTGACACGCCATACACAAACATGCTACATGCAACCATGCGCAACAACTACCTGCGCCCATGTCAGTGTTTTAGATGGCCCTCGTCATGATTAAGAAAGTCCAATCGTCTTAATCCATACGGAAGTGAGGTGAACCGGGAGTGAGGTGAACAGGAAGGCATGTGCTGCGCATCTTTTTTGTTTGCGCATAACGCGCGTATGCCACGCATCATGCGCCATGCAGACGCCATGCGGAGCTCTGCGTGTGGCATACGGTCCAACCTTGTCCCACCCCCACCTCCCGTGCCTCCAGTTGGCCCGACGACGAGTACCTCAGAAGGAGTGATAACGACACCATCGCAAATGAGTTCCAAAAGCCGACTCTGGTGAACGCGTGCAAGGAGCGTGGTCTCGACTTCATAGGCAAGAAAGCAGTCCTTGCGGCCAGGCTTAAGGAGCACGTCACCTAGCTCGCAATGACTAGCTGCGTGACTAGCTGCCTTGTCTGCCTCCAGCTTCGGAGCTGGAGGCATGTCAATTCGCATGGAGTCAGCACTTTGAAGCAAGCCTAATACTGAACCCACGCCCAGGACAGAACTTTGTGCTCACGCCATGGACTGCTGAGGTGGATGTGATGGCAATGCCAGCCCCTAGAGGCGGCCAGGAAGCAGAGAGGGTGTCGAGACGGCCGTGGGGGGAAGAGGTGCCATGCCGGCCAACAGGCGCATGGTGTCGCAAGGATCACCGCTGGGCCACCCACCAACCCTGCCCGG
This sequence comes from Chlamydomonas sp. UWO 241, assembly GCA_016618255.1. NCBI lineage: Eukaryota > Viridiplantae > Chlorophyta > Chlorophyceae > Chlamydomonadales > Chlamydomonadaceae > Chlamydomonas > Chlamydomonas priscui. The sequence goes on along the minus strand of VFSX01000050.1, from coordinate 672,920 downwards.
TGCAACGTATGGCCATAGGACACACGCCAACCGCGTTGCCTCTCGCCCCGGCGAGCGTGCGCGCGATGTGCTGCAGCAGCACCCCCTCCAAGTCTCCCCTGGGACAGTGCAGTGCTGCATACCTGCAGTGATCCGGATAGCCCTTGTTACAAGCTTTTTCCCATGCAACTCGAATGGTTGCAATCCCTGCAGAACTAAGGAAGTTATGGCCGTTTTGGTGTGGCAAGTAAAAGGCGTATTGTGCTGTGTACTTAAGAGCAACGTTTATATGCTCCCTCGCGTACGCATCGTAAATACGTACATGCGCGAACGACCGTATTGTGCAACACTGTGTGAAACTGGTCGGAAACTGGCCGAGCACAGGCACGCACGCCATAATACTCCTCTTTTGTTACATGTGGGATGGGGCGAGTAGGGGGCACCGCCACGTTTGCCGAGTTGCGAGAGACTTGCGAGTGAGTCAAGAGTGCCAGTGGCGTGTGGGCAGACAGGGAGAGACAGGTGGTAACATCACCAGTGATGAGAGGTAGCTATGGGAGATGCAGGCGGAGAGCGCGAGAAGTGAAACAGGAAACATTCATTTAATGTAGATTTTATGTTCAAGTTGTGTTACTTCCTCCTGTCGGAATCACTCTTCCCTTCTCTCTCCCGCCTGCTCTCTTCAGTCGCAAAGCAGCCTGCGGTGCCAGCGGCCTCACGCACGGCTGGCAGACCACCCCCTCCACCATGCGTCACGGTGCGCGCCTCTGTGGCCGCTCGAGCGCCCACATGCACGCCGCCCAGTGGTGCGCCGCTCCATCCGCCTCTGCGCACCGGTCGCTGCAGTAGCGCGGGCCGCCGCACTCCCCGCACGGCATCAGCGCACCCTCGCCCTCGGCCTCGTCACGCCACGCGTCGCCCCCGCGCCGCTCCCCACAGGCAAGCCACCCGCACCCGAGCAGCGCCGGCTCGCGGCACAAGCGCGACAGCGGCGGCCGCGGCAGCGCCGACAGCGCGCCGCCCAGCACGCGCAGCTTGGGCGCGGCCTCGGCGAGCGACGTGAGGAGCGACGCGAGCCCGTCGGGGTCGAGCGCCACGGTGGCGTCCTTGCCGGATGGCGCGACGAGCGAGGCCGCGTGCGGTGCGCCGTGCAGCTCGGCATCCGACACGGGGGGGCCAGGTCGCTGCTGTGTACCAGATTTGTTGCTGGCGGGTGCCGTGCGCAGCGGCGGGGGGGCCGTGCGCGTGGAGGAGCGGGTGAGGGAGCGGGTGGGGGAGCGCGCGCATGGGGACTGCAAAGAGGCGTCTGCTGTCGTCGAGGGCGGCGAGACGGTGAGCTCGGCGAGCCCGCCCCTGAACGCAGCCATCGCGGGCGCCCCGGCAGTAGGCGGCGCGGTGCTGGTGGCAGCGGCAGGTGCGCCCCCTGTTGCTGCCACAAGCGTGCCTGCCTCAGTCGCAAACCGTGACGAGCGCGGCGCTTCCTCGGGTGCGGCAGGAGCAGCAGCAGCGGGCGCTGCGTTGTCAGGCGGCGCACGCACGGAAAACTCCTCCGTGCCTGCTGCCGCTGCTGCGGACGACGATGCCAACAACGCTGCATCACCCAAGCTGCTGCTGCTGTCGCCGCCGATGTCGCCCCCAGCTTCAGCTGTCGTCGCGGCGGCGTCGGGCGTGAGGAGAAGATCCATGCCAGCACCGCCCCTCCGCACCATCGACGGCCCGTCGTAGATCGAGCGCCCGCGCCCGCGCACAGGCGAGCACGCGCCCATGTCCACTCTCCCGCCTCTCGCAGGCGAGCCGCTGCGCCCGGGCGACGCGCAGTGCTCGAGCGGCCACGCGGCGCGCAGCTCCTCGGGGGTGGCGGCGGCATCCAGACCAGCGGCGCTGCGTTGGTCCTCGGTGATGCGTGCGAGGTGGCGGCGCAGAGTGGACGACGGCCCCACGCCGAGCAGCAGCCGCGGAGACGCACTACCGAGGGCACGGGGGCTGTCCGCCGCGTCACTGCCGTCGTCGCCACCAGCCGAGGCATCGCCGGGGCCGCCACCGGAGTTGGCACCACCACCCCCGCCAAAGAGCAGGCGGGGGGGCAGCGACAGCGAGCCGCGCGGCGAGCGCACCGCGTGCTCGTCGAACTGGTGCGCCGCCAGCAGCGCAGGTGGCGGTGGCGGTGCTGGCAGCGGCGGCGGTAGCCCCGGCGCGCGGGTCAGCAGCGGGGCGCAGGCGGCAGCATCGTCATCGTGGCACGGAGGAGTGGAGCGGGCAAGGCCAGCCCCTAGACCGCTCGGATTGGAGGCGCGACTGCCGGGCGGAGAGAGCCCGTGCGTGGCGTGCGGCGGCGAGGCCGGCGGCGACGCCGTGGGGCGCAGGGGCGGCGGCGGCATCGCCAGCAGCATCGGATCAGAGGCGCTGCCGCCGGGCGGGGAGAGCCCGTGCGTGGAGTGCGGCGGCAAGGCCAGTGGCGACGCCGTGGGGCGCAGGCGCGGCGGCGGCATCGCCAGCATCGCCGCCGCCGACGCGCGCACGCTCGCCGCGTGGGCAGAGAACTCGGCCGAGTGCCGGTAGGCAGCCACGGCGGCCCCGAGCGTCGGGAGCGCGCCGTGCGCAGCGGTGCCCGTGGGCGACCCTCCTATTGCCGCTGCTGCTGCACGCGCCGCCATTGGCGACGCAGCGAGCCGCGGCGCGGGCGTTGCTGGCGCGCTGGCGGCGGGCCTGGCCGCAGCGGTGGGACCACCGCCAGCAAGCGACAGCGACAGCGACAGCGCTGCCGCCGTGACGGCGGCGCTGCCGCCGGCACGCGCGGCCGCCGCCGGGGTGCGCGCGCCACCACGCCAGCCCGGCGACGCGGCCGCGCTGCTTCCGCCGCCGGGCGTCCCCCCGAGCGAGCTGCCGCCGGGCGTGGGTCGCCCGCCGTGCGCGAGCAGCGCGCTTGCGGCGTCCGGCGCCATCAGCACGAGGCCCACCTGCAAAACAGGTGTGCGACAGGTGTCACGCCTCGTTGGCGCCTGCCCCCAACTAACAACTGTAAGTGACGCCTCACACAGACTAGCTATCTGGTAGTAGGCTGACAACCTCCCAATCCGCCTGCAAGGTGCGGCAGGTTTCACACCTCGTCGGCGCCTGCCTTGAACCAGCAACTGTAACTGACAACTAACTGACTAGTAGCTAGCTGCCACAACCCACCTACAACAGGTGTGCGACAGGTGTCACGCCTTGTTGGCGCCTGCCTTGAACCAACAACTGTAACTGACAACTAACCGACCAGCTGGCTAGTAGTTAGCTGGCAACCTCCCAACCCGCCTGCAACAGGTGTGCGACAGGTGTCACGCCTCGTTGGCGCCTGCTTGCAAACTCACAACTGAAACTGACAGCTAAACAACAAATAACTTCCTAACTAGCTGACAACCTCGCAACCCACCTGCAAGGTGCGACAGGTCACGCCTTGGTGTCTCTGCCCACAACTAGCCACCAAGTTTAACTTATCACTAACGCACTGGCTAACAACCTCCCAACCTCCAGGTACGACAGGTGGCGCCCCGTTGGCATCTGCTTCCAGGATGCTTCAACCAACCAACCAACCAAATCACTCGCAAGCTCCCACCTTAAACACCTGCAATGCCGTCTGTTGGCCTCTGCCTCAACACGCACGAATGCTCTGCCCTTGGCTCACCTCAGTTAAGCTACTTACTACTAACTAAACAACTACCACGCTAACTCACACCAACTCACCCCACGCCACCAGCCCCGCACCTCAGCGGACCGACTGAGCGGGCGCCAACGCCCCAACAAAGCAACCAACAGCTAACTGAACTAACGAACGAACAAACTCAGCAGCCCCCACCCCACTCACTTGTAATGGTGGGCGCAGCTTTCCCGCGGCGCGCAGCAGTGCAGGCGCCACGGAGAGTGCAGCAACGAGTGCGTCGGATCGGACGTCGGACGCGTTGACGGCGATGCCGAGGTTGACGCACCTGCACGCGTGCGTGTGTGTGTGTGTGTGTGTGCGTGTGTGTGTGTGTGTGTGCATGTGCATGTGTGTGTGTGTGTGTGTGTATGGTGGTGTTGTGGAGAGCGCTGCGACGAGTGCGTCGGATCGGACGTCAGACGCGTTGACGGCGACGCCGAGGTTGACGCACCTGCGTGCGTGTGTGCGTGTTGGTATGCGTGTGCGTGCGCGGTGGTGTGTTGGTGTTTGCGCTCTTGCTGGCACGGTTGATCGTTTGCCTTTTAACAGCCTATCTGTGTCTGCCGCTCAGACTTGTGCGACGATCTCTCTCTCTCTCTCTCTCTCTCTCTGTTTGGTTTCCTCCACTTCCCCCCCCCACACACAGGGCTATCATAGGGCGGAGTCGAGTCAGATCCCACTGACTCAACGCTGACTCCACTCTTGACTCCACCCAATATGTGGGCTGGCACCTGGCCAGCACGCCACCACTCCCCCCCTTCTCCTCCTGCCGTTGCCATACCCTGCTACTGCCCCCCCCACACACACAAACACCTCTTCTCGGTTTGCTTATTGACAGGGTCGGCTTGCGCGTGGGCTGGCACTCGCCTCCTGTTCCCTACTCCCCAGTGCACACAGCTGTCCAAGGGTTTCGACGGCCCACCCTGGAACTCTCTCTCCACTCAACGCACCTCTTCTCCAGTCCGCCTATCGACGGATCCGGCTTGCGCGTGGGCTGGCACCCGGCCGGCGCACTCTCTTCCTGCTCCCTGCTCCCTAGTGCAAAGAGCAGCTATTGTTTTTTTGACGGGGGGGGGAAGGTCCACCCTGGAACTCTCTCTCTCCACTTAACGCACCTCTTCTCCAGTTCTCCTATCGACGGGTTCGGCCTGCGCGTGGTCCGGCACCCGGCCAGAGCACTCCCCTCCTGCTCTTTACTCCTCCCTTATGAAAACAGCAGCCCAAGGGCTTTGACGGCCCACCCTGGACCTCTCCCTCTCCACAACGCACCCCTTCTCCAGTTCGCCTATTGACGGGGTCGGCTTGCGCGTGGGCTGGCACCCGGCCGGCGCACTTCCCTCCTGCTCCCTGCTCCCTATTGCAAAGAGCAGCTATTGGTTTTTTTATGGGGGGGGGGGGGGAAGTCCACCCTGGAACTCTCTCTCTCTACTTAACGCACCTCTTCTCCAGTTCTCCTATCGACGGGTTCGGCCTGCGCGTGGTCCGGCACCCGGCCAGAGCACTCCCCTCCTGCTCTTTACTCCTCCCTTATGAAAACAGCAGCCCAAGGGCTTTGACGGCCCACCCTGGACCTCTCCCTCTCCACAACGCACCCCTTCTCCAGTTCGCCTATTGACGGGGTCGGCTTGCGCGTGGGCTGGCACCCGGCCGGCGCACTCCCCTCCTGCTCCCTGCTCCCTAGTGCAAAGAGCAGCTATTGGTTTTGTGATGGGGGGGGGGGGAAGTCCACCCTGGAACTCTCTCTCTCCACTTAACGCACCTCTTCTCCAGTTCTCCTATCGACGGGTTCGGCCTGCGCGTGGTCCGGCACCCGGCCAGAGCACTCCCCTCCTGCTCTTTACTCCTCCCTTATGAAAACAGCAGCCCAAGGGCTTTGACGGCCCACCCTGGACCTCTCCCTCTCCACAACGCACCCCTTCTCCAGTTCGCCTATTGACGGGGTCGGCTTGCGCGTGGGCTGGCACCCGGCCGGCGCACTCCCCTCCTGCTCCCTGCTCCCTAGTGCAAAGAGCAGCTATTGTTTTTTTGACGGGGGGGGGAAGTCCACCCTGGAACTCTCTCTCTCCACTTAACGCACCTCTTCTCCAGTTCGCCTATCGACGGGTTCGGCCTGCGCGTGGGCTGGCACCCGGCCAGCGCACTCCCCTCCTGCTCCCTACTCCTCCCTAGTGCACACGGAGGGTCTCTCTGCTAAACCCTAGGGTCTCTCTGCTAAACCCCTCCCCCGGACTTTTTACGAGGGGGGGTTAGCTAGAAGCTTTTGGCTGAAAGCAGGGGGGTTAGGTCTAATAGTTTTTTAACACTAAAGAAGATTCTAACCAACCTAATAAAGGTAAAAGCACAAATAAATAAGCAAATAAGATTAAGGTTGCGACTTGACCTAACATAACGGTTGCGGGCATAATTTCTTGAGCATCCCGTAAGGTATGACGGAATATTGGAGGGGAAGGAAGAAAAGGCAAAGCCTTTTATCTCTTCCCACAGAGCTAAGCTCTCATGCCGGCTGAGCCGGGGGTATTCCGTAAGGTATGACGAAATATTGGAGGCTATTGTTCGATTCCTTAAATTTTCATGCGCTATCACATTAGCTAGCAAATTTAAACTTAAAGGTCGTACAATGGCTGCAGCCTTCAATCAGTTTGGTCAGCTGCCCAAGGGCTTCGACGGCCCACCCTGGAACTCTCTCTCTCTCCACTTAACGCACCTCTTCTCCAGCTCGCCTATCGACAGGTCCGGCTTGCGCGTGGGCTGGCACCCGGCCAGTGCACCGGGTGTGGACGCGGAGTGGGCTTTCTTGAGCATCGTGGGCACGCGCTCGAGGTAGCGCTCCGCCGCTTGGCCCAGCTTCTCGTTAGCTACCTGTGTGGGGGGAGGTGTGTGTGTGGGGGGGGGGGAATTGTGTAGACGCCACACGCGTGAGCATCGTGGACGCGCGCTCGAGGTAGCGCTCCGCCGCTTGGCCCAGCTTCTCGTTAGCTACCTGTGTGGAGGAAAGTGTGGGTGGGTGGGTGTGGACGCCACACTCGGCGCGTGCTGGAGGCAGCACTATGTTGCGTGGTCCAGCTTCTTGTAAGCTACCTGTGTGGGTGGGTGTGTGGGTGGAGAGGTAGGGCCCTTGTGAGCATGCAAGGTTGGGCGTGCCGTACCCCCCCACCCATCGGCACCGCGATCGCGCGCAGCACACACACACACACACACACACACACACACACACACACACACACACACCACTGTCAGGTAGACAGCGATTGACACCGCCGCCGCACGCAACACACACACACACACACACACACACACACCTGTCAGGTAGACAGCGATAGAAACCGTCGCCGCACGCAACACACACACACACACACACACACACACACCTCTGTCAGGTAGACGGCAATCGACACCGCCGCAGCACGCAGCACGCTGCCAGCTCCTAGCAGCAGCACCCCTCCGCGCGCCACCTCACCCGGCGCGGCGCACGCAAATACAGAGTCCACACAAGTATGGAGCGCATCGAGTGCGCCGATCGCTGCAAGCTTGGCGGCGAGCTGCGGAATTGTGTGGGAGAAAGTGTGGGCGAGATGGATGTTTGTGTGAGCGCACGCAAAGACAGAGTCCGCACACGTGTGGAGCGCGTCGAGCGCGCCGATCGCTGCGAGCTTGACGGCGAGCTGCGGAGTTGTGTGGTAGAAAGTGTGGGCGGGATGGATGCTTGTGAGAGCGCACGCAAAGTCCAGAGTCAACGCAAGTTAGGTGCGCAGGTGAGGAGGTCAAGGGGCGCGTCGAGCTTGGCGGCGAGCTGCGGAAGTGTGTGAAAGTGTGGGCAGGATGTTTGTGTGAGCGCGCGCAAAGTCCAGAGTACAGAAGTCCAGTCCAAAGAGTCAGAGTAGTTCTCTAGATGTGTGGAGCGCGTGAAGCACAGCGAGCTTGACGGCGAGCTGCAGAAGTGTGGAAGTGTGGGCGGGATGTTTGTGTGAGTGCACGCAAGGACAGTCCACACAAGTGTGGAGCGTGTCGAGCGCAGCGAGCTTCACGGGGAGCTGCGGCAGTGTGGAAGTGTGAACAAGGATGCTTGTGTGAGTTGGGTGTGCGTTGATTGTTAGGGGCCAGAACTGGGCTTGGGTCTAGGCAGTGGTGTACAAACTATAATATGTATTTGCTGGAAGGCTGATGTCACTGTTACTGTGTGAACATGTATGTGTGTGTGTGTGTGTGTGTCTGCTTGATTGTACTGCCCATCGGCCGATGTTGGCAAAGTAGAACTGTCCTTGCAAGCGCATTGCAAGCGCAACCTATGAAAGGGGCGGCAGCTGTCAAAATTACACCCCTCGCTGCTGCGTGTATGTGCTGTGTGCGTAGGTGCCTGTAGTTTATGCCCCCCACCCCCTAGTTTCGACGGTGCTGATACTTGTAACGACCGGGCGCTGATGGTGATGGTGGTATGTGGGGCAGCGTGGGGCCTGTAACCCCATATCGCTTGGCTCGTAACCCTCGCAACCCTTCCCATAACCCTCGCGCGACCCCTCGCAAGTCACCGCCCTCCGGAGCCAGTCAATGGTGTTGGGCGCACACTCACACCGTTTCATACCTTTCTCGAGTTACGGGGTGTTACGGAGCACTTTGCGAGGGCATTACCTAAGCCCCGTAACGTTACGGGGAGGTTACAGTGACAGGAGGTTACAGTTACGGGCCCCATGCTGATATGGGGGCTTCGGTCGTGGAGGTGGTGGGGGACCTCACCACCTCCGGCATGCAAGCAGCACCACGCACAGCAGCTCTTCCAGTGACAGCAGCGGCAGGCCGCGCACAGCAACGGATGATGCACGTCACCATTCACCCTGTGGTCTGATGCATTCTGGTCTGTGTAAGCATCTGTCCCCCACCTGCGGACGCCTGCATGCCAGCAGCACCACGCACAGCAGCTCTTCCAGTGACAGCAGCGGAAGGCCGCGCACGCCATGCGACCGGTCCAGCGCGCGCGCGTCGCGGCTGGCTTCCAGAGCCGATGCAAGCCGCGCAGTTGAGAGCCGGCGCTTGAGCTGCGCGGTGGTGGCCAGAGAGTGTTGCAGGTTGGGTCATATGTAGGGGTCCATATAACAGGGGGTAGGAGGGGTCACATGAAAGCCACAAAAGGAAGCTGAGCAACCCATCATCGTTATCATTTTCACCAGGGTCCCTCATGCATCATCACTGTCATCCCCAGGCCCTGATCATGACCTTAGGGTCCCCGTTCCCCCCCCCCCCCTGCACCTGGCTGGCTGGCAGGCCGTCTAGGTCCCCCTGCACCGTCATAGTCATCGTCATCACCGGGGTAACCCTCCTTCCTTATGTCTGGCTGCATGGCAGGTTCTCTAGGTCTCCCTGCACCGTCACCAGCTCATCACCAGGGTCCCCCATGCATCGTCATTCTCATCACCAGGGTCCCCCTCCCCCCTTATACCTGGCTGGCTGGCATGCTCTCTAGTAGGTTCTCCTGCACCAGGTCACCACCAGGGATCCCCTTCGCCCCCTCCCCCGGCACCTGGCTGGCTGGCAGGTTCTCCGGTCGCGCCTCCATCTCTTCTGCGATCGCCAGCAGCACTGCAAAAGCAGGGTCTTCGAGGTCGGCCCTTGCGGACAGCGTGTAGTGGCCCTGCATGAGGACCGCATGAGCATGTCTTGGTCAGTGACTGAGGGCAGGCAGTACGCCTTGATAAGACTGAGAGCAGAGAACCGAAGACGCATGGTCTTTGAGGTCGGCCCTTGCGGACAGTGTGTAGTGGCCTTGCATGGGGGAGCGCATGAGAGCAAGCCGCGCAGACACGCTTTGATCAGTGGCTGAGGACAGGCAGCACTGCACGTATCGATCAGGGTGAGAGTAGATATAACCGCAAACGCGGGGTCTTCTAGGTCGGCCCTCGCGGAGAGCGTGTAGTGGCGGCCCTGCATGGGGGAGCGCATGCGAGCATGCAGCGCAGGCAGGCTTTGATCAGTGTCTTGAGGGCAGGCAGCACAGCACGCCTTGATCAGAGTGAGAGCAGATACAGCCGCGAAAGCAGGGTCTCCGAGGTTGGCCCTTGCGGACAGCGTGTAGTGGCCCTGCATGCGGAGCGCATGAGAGCAAGCCGCGCAGACACGCTTTGATCAGTGGCTGAGGACAGGCAGCACTGCACGCATCGATCAGGGTGAGAGTATATATAACCGCAAACGTGGGGTCTTCTAGGTCGGCCCTCGCGGAGAGCGTGTAGTAGCGGCCCTGCATGGGGGAGCGCATGCGAGCATGCAGCGCAGGCAGGCTTTGATCAGTGACTTGAGGGCAGGCAGCACAGCACGCCTTGATCAGGGTGAGAGTAGATAAAACCGCAAACGCGGGGTCTTCTAGGCCGGCCCTAGCGGAGAGCGTGTAGACGCGGCCCTGCATGGGGGAGCGCATGCGAGCATGCAGCGCAGGCAGGCTTTGATCAGTGACTTGAGGGCAGGCAGCACAGCACGCCTTGATCAGAGTGAGAGCAGATACAGCCGCGAAAGCAGGGCCTCCGAGGTCGGCCCTTGCGGACAGCGTGTAGTGGCCCTGCATAAGGAGCGCATGAGAGCATGCAGCGCAGGCACGCTTTGATCAGTGACTGGGGACAGGCAGCACAGCACGCCTTGATCAGAGTGACAGCAGATAAAACCGCAAACGCGGGGTCTTTGAGGTCTGCCTGCGCAGACAGCGCGTAGTAGTGGCGCTGCATGCGGAGCGCATGAGAGCATGCAGCGCAGGCGTGATTTGATCAGCGGCTGAGGGCAGGCAGCACTGCACGTATCACGGGACGTCACCTCTAGCGTAGCTTGCTGTGTAGGGCGGGGCCCATAAGAACCCTACGGCTAAGGCTAGGTCTATGTCCTTGAGCTGCTAGGCGTGAAGAGTCCCCCACGGGTGGGTTCACGCACTAGCGGACGAGGATGAGGGTGCGCTAGCTCTGCGGGCTAGTGCACAGCGGAGGACGGAGGAGACGCAGTGCAAGCAGGGGAACGGAGGGGACGACGGTGCCACAGAGGATGGCAGTAGTCCGGCTCGCTGCGTTGGCTGGCTGGCTCGGTCGAGGGACGAGCGTGGCGACCTTTGTTACATCGTGTAGCAGAGGTTCGGTAGGAAGGGACTGAGCAAGGGCCAGAAGGGCTCGCATCTTATACACACAAATCGGCCAGCTCCGAGGCGGTCGATTAATCTTCCGCCCCAGGAGTGGCACACAAGTCGGCCTCTCCTGGTGCGGTACAAACATTCAGTTGCGGCACAAACGTGTACCATAAATCATGCATGCGAGTAAACACTCCATCATCATACAACTCAATTAGTCAGGATTGTGCGCCCCGACTGCGCTGTGTGCTCTAAGGCACAACAGCCCATGTCACTCGCCTCTTATCCAAGTAGGCCAAGTCCTCATGGCATGGGGCTTGTGTCTCATGCACCAGGCTAGGCCTGGCCTGAGATCACAACCCTGTGTCCTGGTTAGTTCGAGGCTCCTAGCGCCTTAACCATGCAGAGCGCCTAATGCGACACTGCCCGTGTCAGCACGCATCAGAGTGAGCGGATATAACTGTAAACACGGGGTCTTTGAGCTCTGCCTTCGCAGACAGCGCGTAGTGGCCCTGCATTGCCATCATCATCAAAAGCGTCGTTAGCAACACTGATCCATCAGTGGCAACCTCATCAGAGTTTTCACCCACCAACAAGCCAGTCGCTGCATTTTCCAAGGTAGACACACAGACAGACAGACGGACAGACGGGCTGACAGACAGGCAGGCCAAGGGACAGACAGATAGACTGACAGACAGATAGGCGGACAGACAGACAGACATGCACGCACACACCTGCGTCAGTACGAGCAGCAGCAGCTCGCACACGCCGCCGTAGTCAAGGACCATGTCGATCGCGACCTGGAAAGGTGGCAGCAGCAGCAGCAGCAGCAGAGGGTCTGAAGTATCCTAGTAGGTTTTCTAGCAGCAGCAGCAGTGAAGGGGCTTAGAGTCCTTGTAGGTTTTCCAGGAGCAGCAGCAGCAGCAGCAGCGGAGGGTCTTAGGTGTCCTAGCAGCTTTTCTAGCGGCAGCAGCAGCAGCGGAGGGGCTTAGGGTCTTAGTAGGCTTTCTAGGAGTAGCGGCAGTGGCAGCAGCAGCAGCAGCAGCATCAGCAGCAGCGGAGGGTCTTTAAAAAGTATCATAGCAGCTTTTCTAGCAGCAGCAGCAGCAGCTTCAGCAGCAGCAGCATCGCAGGGTCTGAAGTGTCATAGTAGCCTTTCTGGCAGTAGCAGAAACAGCACCAGCACCAGCAGCAGCAACAGCGGAGGGCTTAGGGCCCTTTGTAGCAGCAGCGACAGCAGCAGCAGTAGCGGAGGGCCTGAAACATCCTCTCTAGAGCAGCTTTTCTAGCAGCAGCAGCAGCAGCAAGCAGCAGCAGCAGCAGCGGCAGCGGCAGCAGCAGCAGCAGCAGCGGCAGCAGCAGTGGCAGTGGCAGCAGCAGCGGCAGCAGCGGCAGCGGGGCAAAGGGTTTGTGGTCTCTCTTGGAGGCCACATGCTTGGCCATATGAGTACCGGTTTGTTCGTTGGCTGTGTGCAAGCGTGCGTGCACGCGCGTGTCTGGGTAGTGAGTACTCTCCCACCAGCCCCCACCACCAGTACAGTGGTCCCTGGGAAGGATTTTGGTAATTAGTTGTTTGCCGGCTCCAGCAACTTTGACTGCTCATATTTGGCACAATACACAGCGGGTATTCATGCAACACATGCCGTTGGGCTGCTCTCGGCACGAGCTCTCCAACCGTCCGCTCCACGCCCTCACCCACTAAGTGTGGAGTGGTTTTCTGGGAATGGAAAATCCGGCTCGGAGCGGTATACGGCTCGCAAGGGAATCACTGCACCAGTAGCCAGCCACTCGTGTGCAGCGCTCGGACGCTACATGCCGAGCAAGGTTGAATACGCTGCCTGTAGGTGCGTCACGACTTATGACGATGATGGATTTTACAGTCGTGTGTGACGCACCTACCGGCAGCGTATTTGACCTTGCTCGGCGTATAATGCCCAAGCGCTACAGACGGGTAGCTGGCTACTGGTGGTGGGGGGCTAGTGGGTACGACTGTAAAATCCATCGTCGTCAATCTGGGGCACACATGGTGCACACCGGACGCACCTGCATTGGCTCCATCGCGTCAAAGTGCGTGAGCAGCAGCTGCAGCTGCTGCAGCAGGCCGTTGAACAGCGCGTGCGTCGGGCCGCCGACCCCGTACCGGACCGCGACGACGCCGTCGCCGTCGGCGCCGCCGCCGCTGCTGCTGCCCGTCGCTGCCACGCTGCTGCCGCTACGGTCGCGGCCGGTCGGCGCCGCCTCCGGCGCAGCCGCGGCGCCACCCCCACCACCGGCGGCCGAGTGCCAGGTCCCCGGCATCGGGCGCGCGTCCGGCGGGGCGCGCCCAACGTCCGTCGCGTTACGCTTAAGGGCGGCGGCGGTGCCGGCGCGCCCTTCCCCTGGGGGCTCGGACGCAGGCGGCACGGGGGGGTTGCCCGGCAGGCTCGCGCGCCACCCGTGCGGGATCCGCTGCTGCAGCGCGTGCGCGCCGCGCAGCCTTGAGTCCCCGGGTTCGAGCGCCGGCTCCATTCGCGAGCCCTCGCGCTCGATCGAGCCCACCCAGTCCGCTGCCACTGCAGCCACTGCCGTGGCCGCCGCTGATGAAGACAGGCCAGAGTTGGAGGTTCGCGCGAGGCTCGAGGCACGCGGGAGGCCCGACGAGCTCTCCCTCTCGCACGCGTTGTCAGGCCTGGCACACGTGTGCAGGTCCGGACGGTGCTTGTGTGAGTGTGTGTGTGTGTGTGTGTGTGTGTGCTGGTAGTTAATATGGTGGAGGCCCGACAAGCTCTCTCTCTCTCGCACGCATCGTCCGGCCTGGCGGCGCACGGGTGCGGGTGTTGTTTGCATGTGTGTGTGTGTGTGCGTGTGTCTCATAGTGATTAATATGATGGAGGCCCGACGAGCTCTCTCCCTCTCGCACGCGTCGTCAGGCCTGGAATGTGTGTGGACGCGGGTCAGGGCGTTGCTTGAGTGTATGCGGGGGGTTGGGGGAGAGAGGCGCGGAGGAGGGGGCTGCTTGGTCTCACTTGCATGTACGTGGCGGGGGAGCACCGCGTATTGCGCATCATGCATGAATCCCCTGCCTCGCTGCAAACACGCCAACCGCCACCTCCCTCGCCTCCCTCTCGCGTGTTTAAACCCTACCCCCCCCCCCCCCCAACCCACCTTGCTCGCCACCATGTCGACCGCCGCATCGCTCACACGCTAAAACCCTCAACCCTCACCAACCCTCAACCCCTAGGGGTCAGTGGTCCCTGGGAAAGATTTTAGTAATAAGTTTTTTGCCGGCTCCAGCAACTTTGACCGCTCATACCAGGCACAATACACAGCGGGTATTCATGCAATGCATGCTGTTGTGCTGCTCTCGGCAAGAGCTTTCCAACGCATTGCTCCACGCCCTCACCCACTAAGTGTAAAGTGGTTTTCTAGGAAATGGGAAATCCGGCTCGGAGCGGTATACGGCTCGCAGGGAAATTACTGCTAGGGGTCTCCTAAACCAGCCTACACCCCTCAACCCTGCACCCTGCACCCCAGTAACAGTAACAGTAACACGGGGTTTCCAGCTAAGCAGGCTACTCTTCTACTAGAGACACCCGCCGATACTCCAGCACACTTAAGTACTAGAGTACCGCCGGCTCCCGGCCGATAGACTACCGCTCCCGCCGGCTACACTACCCCAAACAGCGGTCTCTGAGAGACATGTCTGGCAAGGAGCATATAGGAGAGGACCTTCCTCAGGGTCACAGTAGTGGCCTTGTGGCCAGTCAAGCCGGCAGAGCCGACTGGCGCTGACTGGAACGGTCCCCGCCTGGCAGTGCATGGCTGTCCAGCTCTCGTTTGCATGGGGCTCAGCCGGCGCCCCATGCCTCATGCATGGCCAGGTCCCACCCTCCAGGGGTGCATGGACGACAGAGTTGTCATGGAGGCTGCCTGAAGACCTTCCAACGCCAGTCACCGGCAGACGAGCGACCCCGAGGATGAGCGCGGTGACGAACGCTGCGATTGGTGAAGCGGAATTACTCTGTGTTGCCTCGGCGGTCGCCACCGCTGAAGCCGTGATGGTAGCCCGCCTCCACGGGCAGCCATCTTGACCAATGTCCAGCATGCATTGACGGGCGCCAGCTCCTCCGCTCGTCGATCAACTCGTCGAGATCGGTGCCGCATGGCATCCTGCATGGGGGGAGGATAAGGGCCGTTTCCCAGCACGGGCCGCGGCAGCGCCGCGGCTACTCGCCCAGCCCTGGCAGCTCCGGGCAAGCCGCTCTTGTAGTGTTCCACCGAGGGGCAGTCTAGCAAGAGCCGGGCCAGTCGTGTTTTACCCTGCACCCCGATGATTTTATTTTCAAGCCTTTAAATTAATTATTCCACAGCCGGATTTTGCTTTGACCGCTTTGACCGTTGACCTCCCGTTGACCGTTTGTCCGCATACATAGGTTATTTGAAAGCGCTTGGTGAGCTGTTGCCTGTGGGCTTGCCAGGCCTCCAATCCACTGGATGGGCTCAGCTGTGTTCAAGGTCAAAGTACAGCTGGAATACAGCCAAATGGCTGGGCAGAGCCGAAAAGGAAATCACTGCTGCACCCCAACCTCACCTCGCTGCAAACTCGCCGACCGGCGCATCCCTTGCCTCCCCTCTCGCGAGTTTTTCACCCTAACCTCCCCCCCTGTCCCCCCCCCCCAACCCACCTCGCTCGCCACCGTGTCGACCGCCGCGTCCCTAACATGCTAAAACCCTCGACCCTCACCAACCCTTAACCCCTACTGTGGGTCTATTCAACCAGCCTACAGCCCTCAACCCTCAACCCTGCACCCCAACCCCACCTCGCTGAAAACCCCTCATAGGGGACGCTTAAAGCAGCCTTCAACCCTCAAACCTCAAACCTGCACCCCAACCTCACCTCGCTGCAAACTCGCCGACCGCCGCGTCCCTTGCCTCCCGTGCGCGCGCAGCTGCGCGCTCGCCAGCAGTTGCGGCCCCCGTCGGCAGCGACCCCGCCGCCGGTGCGACGCCGCCAGTGACGGGTGCATGCGCTGTGCCGGAGGGAGCGGTAGGGCCTCGGTCGCCGCCAGGACGATTGCCAGCGGGTGGCACCAGGAGCAGGGGAAGGTCGGCGCGCGGGTCGGGACCTACCGCTCGCGACAACACACCGCTGGGACACGATCAACGGCAGCAGCAGCAGCATGGCAGGGTGTCAGGGAGCGAGCGCGCGTGTGTGCCGTGCTGTGTGCGTGCATGGGAGAGGGAGCGGTAGGGCCTCGGTCGCCGACATGACGATTGCCAGCGGGTGGCACCAGGAGCAGGGGAAGGTCGGCGCGCGGGTCGGGACCGACCGCTCGCGGCGACACACTGCTGGGACACGATCAACGGCAGCAGCAGCAGCATGGCAGGGTGTCAGAGAGCGAGCGCGCGCGTGTGCCATGCTTTGTGCGTGCATGTGAGAGGGAGCGGTAGGGCCTCGGTCGCCGGCATGACGATTGCCAGCGGGTGGCACCAGGAGCAGGGGAAGGTCGGCGCGCGGGTCGGGACCGACCGCACGCGGCGACACACCGCTGGGACACGATCGATGGCAGCAGCAGCAGCAATGGCGGCATGTCAGGCAGAGAGAGACATGATGAGTGGATGGGGGGAGAGAGAGAAGGCGTGTGGGTGGGTGTGGTTTTTTGCGTGCCCAGGCGGCCGTGTTGTCCAGATTGCTGAGGGCAGCAGCAGCAGCAGCAGCAGCAGCAGCAGCAGCATGGCGAGCAGAGAGAGAGAGAGAGAGATAGAGAGAGAGTGCGTGTGGGTCTGGTTGGTGTTTCCAGCCAGGCAGCCGTGTGTCCAGAGGAGGGGCAGTCAAGCGGCCACCCCTGAGTTCTTTACCTTGCTGCCACAGCCTACTCTTCCAAGCCCTCTGAGGGAGATGTGGGCCCGGGCTGAGGCTGGGGTGGGCCGACGCGCTCACACCCCCCTAGCCATAACTGCCCAGGAGGCTGAGGCTGCCCCAGCCGGCTTTCCCTTCTGCAACACTGTTGCGTGGCACGCACACGCCGCCCCATATATATATAAACAAGGGAATCCCTCTTTACGGGGGAACAATACAAAAGATAGCAACGACTGTCAACCAAAAACTCAAGGCTATGCAAAGATCATCCAAGTTTGTGGTCTGACGCCTGTCTGCCCAAAGCCTGTCCAAAGGCCCTTGGTTTTCCAAGCCCACCTGGCGACCGTCGGCGACAGGCCGGCTGCCCACAGATCGCGCGAGCGTCGTCGCAGATCCAGGGTGAGGCAGATGTGGGCCCGAGGTGGGACTGGGTTACTAGGATGGGGTGCTCACGATGCCCTAGCCTTCACTGCCCAGGCGGCTGCCCCAGCCGGCTTTTCCCTCTGTGACACTGTTGCGTGGCATGCACACGCTAAACCCAAAACCCTAAACTTAAAAGCCTTTTACCCTAAACCTTTAAACCCTATACCCTAAACCCTAAAAATCCTGAACCTTAAACGTCGCCGCCCCAGCCTGTTTTTTCAAGCCCACCTGGCGACCGTCGGCGACAGGCCGGCTGCCCATGTCGCGCGCCCCCCTGTGGCATGCCCCGGCTGCTGCTGACTCTGGGCGCAGTACGGGAGCAGGCGGCGCAGCAGGAGCGAGAACGGCGGCCAGAGGTGGAGCACGCAGAGGGCCGAACCGAGGGTTTTTGTTGCGTTGGGCACCTGCGGCGGTGCACAGGCAGGCATGCCAGAGGCACGGGCAGTGTCAGCAATTCACAGTGCGTGCGTGGGTGTGCGTGTGCATGGCAGCGTGTGTGCGCAGCAGGGGCGAGAACGACGGCCACAGGTGGAGCACGCAGAGGGCTGAACCGAGCGTCTTGATCACTTTGGGCACCTGCGGCCGTGCACAGCCAGGCATGCCAAAGGCACGGGCAGTGTCCTAAGTGCGTGTGTGGGTGTGCGTGTGTGGGTGCTTGCACGCAGCAGGAGCGAGAACGACGGCCACAGGTGAAGCACGCAGAGGGCTGAACCGAGGATCTTGGTCATGTTGGGCACCTGCGGCCGTGCACAGGCAGGCATGCCAAAGGCACGGGCAGTGTCCGAAGTGCGTGTGTGGGTGTGCGTATGTGGGTGCTTGCACGCAGCAGGAGCGAGAACGACGGCCACAGGTGAAGCACGCAGAGGGCTGAACCGAGGGTCTTGGTCACGTTGGGCACCTGCGGCCGTGCACAGGCAGGCATGCCAGAGGCACGGGCAGTGTCCTAAGTGCATGTGTGGGTGTGCGTATGTGGGTGCTTTCACGCAGCAGGAGCGAGAACGACAGTCACAGGTGAAGCACGCAGAGGGCTGAACCGAGGGTCTTGGTCACGTTGGGCACCTGCGGCCGTGCACAGGCAGGCATGCCAGAGGCACGGGCAGTGTCCTAAGTGCATGTGTGGGTGTGCGTATGTGGGTGCTTGCACGCAGCAGGAGCGAGAACGACGGCCACAGGTGAAGCACGCAGAGGGCTGAACCGAGGGTCTTGGTCACGTTGGGCACCTGCGGCCGTGCACAGGCAGGCATGCCAGAGGCACGGGCAGTGTCCTAAGTGCATGTGTGGGTGTGCGTATGTGGGTGCTTTCACGCAGCAGGAGCGAGAACGACAGTCACAGGTGAAGCACGCAGAGGGCTGAACCGAGGGTCTTGGTCACGTTGGGCACCTGCGGCCGTGCACAGGCAGGCATGCCAAAGGCACGGGCAGTGTCTTAAGTGCGTGTGTGGGTCTGCGTGTGTGGGTGCTTGCACGCAGCAGGAGCGAGAACGACGGCCACAGGTGAAGCACGTAGAGGGCTGAACCGAGGGTCTTTGTTGCGTTGGGCACCTGCGGCGGTGCACACACGCACGCAGGCATGCATGCAGGAGAAGGCACAGCGTCGGTGTTGCACAGTGCGTGTGTGGGTGTGCGTGTGCACGGCAGCAGGCGGCGCAGCAGCTGGGAAAATGGCGGCCATGGGTGCACACCGCAAGAGGGCCGAACCGAGGGTTTTGGTAGCGTTGGGCATCTTGCTCATCATGGTGAGGTTACAAGGGGGGGGGGCAGGCAGGCATGCGTGGACGTGCGTGCACATGCACTTGTGTGTGTGTGTGTGTGTGTGTGCCCGTGGGCGTGCGAGTACATGCACGTGTGTGAATGGCTACACAAGCAGCTAGCAGGAGCTGCCCGTCACAGGATGTGTGTGCATGTGTGCGTGCATGTGGCAGCGCACACACCCATGAGCACTCATAGGCATGCCTACCCAATTCTTCATGTCGCCCGCGAGAGGCGCAAGGTCGAGCGAGGCCATCTCAGCGGCGAGGCGCGGCACCGGCAGCAGCACGCGCGAGAGCGTGAGAAGGGTGTCGACACTGCAGCATGTGTGTGTGTGTGTGTGTGTGTCTGAGCAGGGCAGGGCAGGGTCCGTGGGTGTGGGCAGTTCGGTGCAGTGTAGGGCAGTGCAGGGCAGGGCAGTCGTAGCCGAGTGCGGCCACACGCACGCACCACCGTGCCCCCTTCCCCCACCCTTGCCCTTGCTCATCGCACCAGTAGCTGTTGAGCAACCGCAGCTGCAGTGTGTGTGTGTGTGTGTGTGTGTGCTCATCTCAGCAGTAGCTGTTGAGCACTCACAGCTGCAGTGTGTGTGTGTGTGTGTGCGTATGTGTGTGTGTGCGCGTGCGTGCGTGCGTGCGTGCGTGTGTGTGTGTGTGTGTGTGTGTGCGTGCTCATCTCACCAGTAGCTGTTGAGCACCCGCAGTTGCACGCGTGCGCACAAGAAGCGCCGCGCTGCGCGCAGCGCAAACGCAGTCGGGCGGTGCGTGGCCGCCTGCGGCCTGCACGCAGGGGGGCACGGGGTTCAAAATACACGCATATGTTCGAATGTTGTGTTCTAATGCGTGTGTTCGAAATGCTGTGTTCGAATTTTGTATATACAGCCCACCCAGGCTCCCGCGGCCTCCCACCTGCACGCCTGCAGCGTGCGCAGCAGTTGTGCCGCACAGGCGCAGGCGGTCAACATTGCGCAGTGTGCTCAGCCCCCCTCCTGCCCTGCCCCCCCCCCCTCCCATGCAAATACGTACATACACGGCCCATCCAGGCTCCCAGAGACACACCTGCACGCCAGCAGCATGGAGCAGCTGCGCTGCACACAGGCGCAGGCGGTCAACATCGCGCAGTGTGTCCTGCCCCCCCCCCCTTCCCTGCCCCCTCCCGCACCGGACAAACACGCATATACACGCCCATCCGGGTTCCCACAGCCATACCTGCATGCAAGCAGCGTGCGCAGCAGCTGCGCCGCACACAGGCGCAGGCGGTCGCATATACACGCCCATCCGGGTTCCCACAGCCATACTGCCCCCTCCCGCACCGGACAAACACGCATATACACGCCCATCCGGGTTCCCACAGCCATACCTGCATGCAAGCAGCGTGCGCAGCAGCTGCGCCGCACACAGGCGCAGGCGGTCAACATCGCGCAGTGTGTCCTGCCCCCCCCCCCCTTCCCTGCCCCCTTCCGCACCGGACAAACACGCATATACACGCCCATCCGGGTTCCCACAGCCATACCTGCATGCAAGCAGCGTGCGCAGCAGCTGCGCCGCACACAGGCGCAGGCGGTCAACATCGCGCAGCCTTCCGGGTTCCCCCCCCCATACCTGCATGCCCCGCACCGGACAAACACGCATATACACGCCCATCCGGGTTCCCACAGCCATACCTGCATGCAAGCAGCGTGCGCAGCAGCTGCGCCGCACACAGGCGCAGGCGGTCAACATCGCGCAGTGTGTCCTGCCCCCCCCCCCCTTCCCTGCCCCCTTCCGCACCGGACAAACACGCATATACACGCCCATCCGGGTTCCCACAGCCATACCTGCATGCAAGCAGCGTGCGTAGCAGCTGCGCCGCACACAGGCGCAGGCGGTCAACATCGCGCAGTGTGTCCTGCCCCCCCCCCTTCCCTGCCCCCTCCCGCACCGGACAAACACGCATATACACGCCCATCCGGGTTCCCACAGCCATACCTGCATGCAAGCAGCGTGCGCAGCAGCTGCGCCGCACACACGCGCAGACGGTCGACGTCGCGCAGGGTAACTCGGCCGTGGCGGCCGCCGCCAGCGCCGCCAGCGCCGCCCGCGACGTACTGTGTTCATGGTTCCGGGTTTGAAGTTTCGGGTTCCGGGGGGGGCGGGGGGTAGGGCCCCGATGTTGGTTTAGCGTTGAGGGTAAAGAGTTACTTAACTCTTAAGGGTTTGGGTTTTTAAGGGTGTGCGCAGTGCATTGAGGGCGTGCGCAGCGCGTTAAGGGTGAAGAGTTACTTAACCCTTAAGGGTTTGGGGTTTAGGGTGTGCGCAGCACACTGGCAGCACACGTGGTGCGCGAGTATGCGCGTCAGTGGTGCTGAAATATGTGACGCTGATACCTACGTCGCACGAGGGGGGGGGGGGCACACAAACACACACACACAACACACACACACACACACACGCACCTGGCTGTACGCAACGTCCGAGCCTGTGTCGTTTTAAACACCCATACAAGCACGTGCACACACACACACACACACACACACACACCTGGCTGTATGCCACATCTGCTCCTGTGTTGTTTGAGAACACCCACGCGAGCATGAACACACGCACACACACACACACGCACGCACGCACACACACACACACACACACACCTGGCTGTATGCAACGTCTGCTCCCGTGTCGTTTGAAAACACCCACGCAAGCACGCCTGGCAGGCCGTCCACAGAAAGGGTGTCGAGCAGGGTTGCGACCTCGATTGGCACGCCAGTATTGGGGCCCTGCGTGTGTCCAGCAGGGTGGCAACTTCGGCCCTGCATGCGTGTGTGTGTGTGTGTGTGTGTGTTTTGTGTGTGTGTACATGTGTGTGTGTGTGTGTGTGTGTGTGTGTGTGTGTCGAGCAGGGTGGCGACCTCGATCGGGCTGCCAGTGTTGGGGCCCTGCATGTGTGTGCGTGTGTGTGTGTATACGTGTGTGAGTGTGTGTGTGTATGAGTGTGAGCGTGTGTGTGTGTGTGTGTGTGTGGAGCAGGGTGGCAAATTCGATTGGCACGCCAGTATGCGTGTGTGTGCGTGTGTGTGCATGTGCATGTGCATGTGTGTGTGTGTGTGCGTTTGCGTGTGCGTGTGCGTGCCTGTGCCTGTGCCTGTGCCTGTGCCTGTGCCTGTGCCTGTGCCTGTGCCTGTGCCTGTGCCTGTGCCTGTGCCTGTGCCTGTGCCTGTGCCTGTGCCTGTGCCTGTGCCTGTGCCTGTGCCTGTGCCTGTGCCTGTGCCTGTGCCTGTGCCTGTGCCTGTGTTTACAATTTACAGGTCACAATTTACAGCTTACATAACGTACCCAGTACGCACCCTCGGGGCATGGGCTTGAGGGAGTTGCCTAGCGAGGCTGGCGACCATCATCAGTCATGTTGTTTTGGGCTCCTGGGAGCCATTGGGAGCCATTTAGCTCTCAACGATCCCATCAGATAGAGCTCAACCAACCAAGTTGCTTGATGGTCTGACGATCCCATCAGATAGAGCTCGTCACGAGCTTGAAGATTACATATATTTGACGGTCAACGGTGAACATTTAGACAGCAGTCTAGGCGGTCAACGGGACGTTCCACGCGCCGGCTCCCAGAAAGTAGCTGAAAAACTGAAAACAAAATCACTGACTATCATGTGCATGCGCATGAGTGTGCGTGCGAATGTGCGTGCGCATGGAATGGAGGCAGACCATGCGAGAGCCCTGATAACCTCATGCCCACTTGGCGTCGCTGGCACCTGCCGAGTGGGCGGGCAACACGGCGCCAACAAGCACACGCGCGAGCAGCTGGCGCCTTCAGCTCTCATTCGTCTCTCATTGAGCCCTAAACACTTGACCTTGAAACCCCGCATGCGTGAAACCCTGAACCCTGAACCCCAAATAACCTACACCCACCCTGGTGCCGCTAGCATCGGCCGAGTGGGCAGGCAGCACGACATCTTGACCAACAGCACATGCGCAAGCAGCTGGTCAGCTCTCATTCGTCTCTCATTGAGCCCTAAGCACTTGACCTTGACACCCTGCATGCGTGAAACCCTGAACCCTGAACCCTAAACCCTGATCACCTATACCCACCTTGGTATCACTGGCATCTGCCGAGTGGGCAGGCAGCACGGCATCCACCAGTATACGCGTGAGCAGTTGAAGCAGGTCCTGTGGCAGGGGTGCCATAATAATGGGTTGAAAACGGTGTGTTATGTGCCCTTTTGTTTGGGCGGGGGTGTCATCTGGGGTATCACTGGCGTCAAGCAGAGTGGGCAGGCAGCACGCCATCCACCAGTACACGTGCGAGCAGCTGCAACAGGTCCTGTGGCAGGGGTGGCAGTATGAGGGGTTGACAACGGTGAGTCACTTATGTGCCCTTTTCTGTGGGCAGGGGTGTCATCTGGGGTATCACTGGTGTCAAGCAGAGTGGGTGGGCAGCACGGCATCAACGAGCACACGCGCGAGCAGTTGAAGCAGGTCCTGCGGCAGAGGTGCCATAATGAGGGGGTTGAAAAAGGTTACGTGCCGATATGTTTGTTGGGTCTCGATTAACGGAGGCGCGTTCTCGTCGCCGAGCCCTGGACCCAGCAATGCGGCGCTGCTGGTGACGAGGATCTCCGTGCCGCTGACGAGCGGGGTAAAATACGACTGGCCCGGCTCCTGCTAGACTGCCCCTCGGTGGAACACTTCAGGAGCGGCTTGCCCGGCGCTGCCATGGCTTGGCGAGTAGCCGCGGCGCTGCCGCAGCCCGTGCTGGGAGACGGCCCTTATCCTCCCCCCATGCAGGACGCCATGCGGCACCGATCTCGACGAGTTGATCGACGAGCGGAGGAGCTGGCGCCCGTCAATGCATGCTGGACATTGGTCAAGATGGCTGCCCGTGGAGGCGGGCTACCATCACGGCTTCAGCGGTGGCGACCGCCGAGGCAACACAGAGTAAATCCGCTTCACCAATCGCAGCGTTCGTCACCGCGCTCATCCTCGGAGTCGCTCGTCTGCCGGTGACTGGCGTTGGAAGGTCTTCAGGCAGCCTCCATGACAACTCTGTCGTCCATGCACCCCTGGAGGGTGGGACCTGGCCATGCATGAGGCATGGGGCGCCGGCTGAGCCCCATGCAAACGAGAGCTGGACAGCCATGCACTGCCAGGCGGGGACCGTTCCAGTCAGCGCCAGTCGGCTCTGCCGGCTTGACTGGCCACAAGGCCACTACTGTGACCCTGAGGAAGGTCCTCTCCTATATGCTCCTTGCCAGACATGTCTCTCAGAGACCGCTGTTTGGGGTAGTGTAGCCGGCGGGAGCGGTAGTCTATCGGCCGGGAGCCGGCGGTACTCTAGTACTTAAGTGTGCTGGAGTATCGGCAGGTGTCTCTAGTAGAAGAGTAGCCTGCTTAGCTGGAAACCCCGTGTTACTGTTACTGTAACTGCCGATATGTTTGGGCGGGGGTGTCATCTGGGGTGTCACTGGTGTCAAGCAGAGTGGGCGGGCAGCACCGCGTCAACGAGCACACGCGCGAGCAGTTGAAGCAGGTCCTGCGGCAGGGGTGCCATAATAATGGGTTGAAAACAGTGTGTGATGTGCCCTTTTGTCTGGGCGGGGGGCGCCATCTGGGGTGTCACTGGTGTCAAGCAGAGTGGGCGGGCAGCACGGCATCAACGAGGACACGCGCGAGCAGTTGAAGCAGGTCCTGTGGGGTGTGCCACAATAAGGGAGGGTTGTGGTTTGGTTTTGGTTGTGGCAGGGTTTCAAGACGCCCTTCAAAAGAGAAACTCTCATTGGCAGGGGTGTCATTTGGGGTGTCATCTTGTCAGGGACTGGAGACAGCCTGGAGAGGGTTTCCAAACAATCAAAACCCAAGACAAGCACACACCCTACCTCCGCCCCCCCCCGCACACCCATCTCTGGTCCACTGCCGCCGCCAGCGCCCCCACCACCGCGACCAACACTAGCACGCGCCCCCCACCCGCCTTGGGTAGCAACCCGCCCCCCCCCAACACACACACACACACACACACACACACACACACACACACACACTTGACTCGCCCCCCCCCAACACACACACACACACACACACACACACACACACACACACACACTTGACTCCAGCACCGCCTCCCACACACCCCGCACGCTCAGCTCCGGCCCACCGCCGCCCGCCTCCAACAGCGGCAGCCCGTCCGCGTCGCGCCCGTGCGCCCCCCCCCTCCCCCCAACCCACACCCACACCCACACCCACACCCATACACTTGCCTCCAGCACCGCCTCCCACACACCCCGCACGCCCAACTCCGGCCCGCCGCCGCCCGCCTCCAGCAGTGGCAGTCCATCCACGTCGCGCCCGAGCGCCCCCCACCCCCTCCCCCCAACAGACACACACACTCGCACGCACACGCATGCACGCACACACACACACACATACACACACACACACACACCTTACCTCCAGCACCGCCTCCCACACACCCCGCACGCCCATTTCCGCCCCACCGCCGCCGCCGCCCCCACCACCCGCCTCGGGCAGCAAATAACCCCTCCCCCAACACACACACACACACACACACACACACACACACGCGCACACACACACACACACTCACCTCCAGCACCGCCTCCCACACCTCCCGCACGCCCATCTCCGGCCCGCCGCCGCCAGCCTCCAACAGCGGCAGCCCGTCCGCGTCGCGCCCGTGCGCCCGCCAAAAGTCAGAAAGGCTGTCACGCAGCGGCCGCGCCCCTCCTCCCACCCACCCTGTCCCCCCCTCTCCCCCTGCCGCCCCGAGGGAGAGTCCCCTGGCCGCCTCTGCGGCCTCTGCTTGAGCGCGCTGCGCCGCCGCGCCGCCGCCCGCCCCTGTGCCTCCCCGTCCGTCGGCGTCGTCGCTCGCAGCCACGCTGCCGTCAACCACGAGGCGCGCGCGCGCCGCGGGGTCGCCGCGCGCGCGCACCATGGCGACAAGCAGCCGGCAGACCGACGTGCACATGCGCTCGAGGCATGGCAGCGCGCTCGGCATGGGGCAAGCGGCGCCTGTCAGTGTGTGTGTGTGTGTGTGTGTGTGCGCGCATGGCGGCGCACTAGGCATCGGGCCAGCGGTGCTTGGCAGTGAGTGTGTGTGTGTGCGTGTGTGTGTGTGTGTGTGTGCGCGCATGGCACTGCACTCGACCAGCAGTGCCTGTCAGTGTGCATGTGTGTGCATGTGTGTGTGTGTGTGTGTGTGTGTGCGTGCGTGCACTATGGCAATGTGCAGCTGACACATCATCAGGCATGCACAAGCAGCACGCGGCAGCAGCAGCAGCAGCAGCAGCAGCAGCAGCAGCCGAACACTGGCCACACATGTCACACCTTCCGGTGGCGCCCCGACCCCGCCCCATCGCGCACGCAACGCAGGCGACTCAGCGGCAAGCCTCTGCATCTCACCCCCAGCACCAGGCATGCAACAGCAGCAGCAGCAGCAGCAGCAGCAAGCAGCAGCATCACAGCTGCAGCAACAGCAAGTCACGCTCATCCTGCCGAACATTTCCCGCACGCGTCACATCTCCTGGTGGCGCCCCGCCCCCGCCTCATCGCGCCCGCAACGCAGAGAACTCAGCGACGAGCCTCTGCATCTCATCCCCCAGCATCAACACCAGGAATGAAACAGCAACAGAAGCAGCAGCAACGGCACTGCAGCAGCAGCAGCAAGCATCAAGCAGCAGCAGCAGCAGCAGCAACAGAAGCAGAAGCAGCAGCAACGGCACTGCAGCACTGCAGCAGCAGCAGCAGCAACCATCAAGCAGCAGCAGCAGCAGCAGCAACAGAAGCAGCAGCAACGGCACTGCAGCACTGCAGCAGCAGCATCAAGCATCAAGCAGCAGCAGCAGCATCAGCATCAGCAGCATCAGCAGCAGCAGCAGCAAGCAGCAGCAGCAGCAGCGCCAGCAGTAGCGCCAGCGCCACCCCCACCACCATCATCACAATCACCGCCACCAGCAGGCAAGCACCAGAAGACCTACCCTGCCAAACAATGACCCCACCTGCTGGTGTGCCAGGAGGCATGACACCCCCTCCCCACCACGCACGTAATGCAGATGACTCAGCGACGAGCTCTGCATCCCACTCTGCATCCCACCCCCCAGCACTTGCACCAGGCAAGCAGCGGCAGCAACAGCAACAGCAGCAACAGCAGCAAGCAGCAGCAGCAGCAGCAGCAGCAGCAGCAGCAAGCAGCAGCAGCAAGCAGCAAGCAGCGGCAGCGGCAGCAGCAGGAGGCAAGCAGCAGCATGCAACAGCAGTAGCAGCAACAGAAATCAAGCAGCAGCAGCAGCAGCAGCAGCGCCACCACCACCAGGCAGCAGCAAGCAGCATCAGCAGCAGGCAGCAGCACACACCAAGCCACGCATAGCCCCACCTGTCACACCTCCTGGGGGTGCCCCGCCCCCTCTCCACCACGCACGCAATGCAGATGACTCAGCGACGAGCCGACGGGCCGATGTGCGCAGCGCCAGCACCAGGCATGTAACAGCAGTAGCAGCAAGCAGCAAGCAGCAAGCAGCAAGCAGCAAGCAGCAAGCAGCAAGCAGCAAGCAGCAGCAGCAGCAGCACCACCACCACCACCAGCAAGCCACGCCCATCCTGCCCAACATTTCCCGCACCTGTAACATCTCCTGGGGGTGCCCCGCCCCCTCTCCACCACGCACGCAATGCAGATGACTCAGCGACGAGCCGACGGGACGCCGCGCGCAGCGGCGGGATGGCCGCGTCAGACGCGCGGCAGAAGAACGGGAGGTCGGCGCGCGCGAAGCACGCCAGCACCGCGCACGCGCGCAGCTGCACCCAGGGAGGGGAGGGTGTGGGGGCGGGGGAGTTATGTGTGTGTGTGTTTTGTGTGTGTGTGTGCGTCCCGGGAGACAAATGGGAGTTTGGCGCGCGCAAAGCATGCCAGGAACGCGCACGCGCGCAGCTGCACCCAGGAGACGGGAGGGTGAGGGGGGAAGGTGTGTGTGCGTGTGTGTGTGTGTCGGAAGATGAATGGGAGATCGGTGCGTGCAAAGCATGCCAGCACTGTGCACGCACGCAGCTCACCTGGGAGACGGGAGGATGGGGGGGAGGTTTGTGTGTGTGTGTGAGAGAAAGAGTATGTGTGTGTGTGTGTGTGTTCGTGTGTGTGTGTGTGTTGCAGCAAAAGCAGGGTCGACGTGCGCAAAGCACGCCACCACGCACGCCGCTGGCCGCGGTGTGTGTGTGTGTGTGTGTGTGTGCACATGCATGATCGATTTTACAGTCCATCGGACGCCTTTGATGGCATAAGACCAAGCGTGTGTCCGTGCATTTGTGTTTTTTTTGTGTGTTTGTGTGCACACTGGTTTGCCCGAGCGGTGGGAACTGTAACGTCTCTCTCTCTCTCTCTCTCTGTGTGTGTGTGTGCACGCATATGCACACGCGGCCTCTCTCTCTCTCTCTCTCACTCTCTCTGTGTGTGCACACATATGCACATGCAGTCTCTCTCTCTGTGTGTTTGTGCACGCATGTGCACACGCAGCCTCTCACTCTCTCACTCTCTGTATGTGTGCACGCATGTGCACACGCAGTCTCTCTCACTCTCTCTGTATGTGTGCACGCATGTGCACACGCAGTCTCTCTCTCTCTCTCTGTGTTTGTGCACGCATGTGCACATGCAGCCTCTCTCTCTCTCTCCCTCTCTCTCTCTCACTCTCTCTGTATGTGTGCACGCATGTGCACACGCAGTCTCTCTCTCTCTCTCACTGTGTTTTTGCACGCAGGTGCACACGCAGCCTCTCTCTCTCTCTCTCTGTGTTTGTGCTCGCATGTGCACATGCAGCCTCTCTCTCTCTCTCACTCTCTTTGTATGTGTGCACGCATGTGCACACGCAGCCTCTCTCTCTCTCTCTCTCTCTCTGTGTTTGTGCACGCATGTGCACACGCAGCCTCTCTCTCTCACTCTCTCTCTCTCTGTGTTTGTGCACGCATGTGCACACGCAGCCTCTCTCACTCTCTCTCACTCTCTCTGTATGTGTGCACGCATGTGCACACGCATCTCTCTCACTCTCTCTGTATGTGTGCACTGTGCACGCATGTGCACACGCAGCCTCTCTCACTCTCTCTCACTCTCTCTGTATGTGTGCACGCATGTGCACACGCAGCCTCTCTCTCTCTCTCTCTCTCTCTCTCTCTCTGTGTTTGTGCATGCATGTGCACACGCAGCCTCTCTCTCTCTCACTCTCTCTGTATGTGTGCACGCATGTGCACACGCAGTCTCTCTCTCTCTCTCTGTGTTTGTGCACGCAGGTGCACACGCAGCCTCTCTCTCACTCTCTCTCACTCTCTCTGTCTGTGTGCACGCATGTGCACACGCAGTCTCTCTCTCTCTCTCTCTGTGTTTGTGCACGCAGGTGCACACGCAGCCTCTCTCACTCTCTCTCTCTCTGTGTTTGTGCACGCAGGTGCAGTCTCTCTCTCTCTCTCTGTGTTTGTGCACGCAGGTGCACACGCAGCCTCTCTCACTCTCTCTCTCTCTCTGTGTTTGTGCACGCATGTGCACACGCAGCCTCTCTCACGCTCTCTCACTCTCTCTGTATGTGTGCACGCATGTTCACATGCAGTCTCTCACCAGATAGTCCACCGCTGCCTCCAGGTCAGCATGCTCCATATCGGCAACAACCTCCAACACCACCTGGGAGGTTGTGGCAATGGGGGGCAGGGCTTAGGGCGTAGGGGTTTCAGGGGTTTCGGGTTTGGGTTTGGGTTTGGGGGAGTTATGGTTTAGGGCGTTCAGGGGTTGCGGGTTTGGGCCTCCAGGTCAGCATGCTCCATGTCGGAAACAACCTCCAACACCACCTGGGAGGTGGTTGCGATGGGGGCAGGGCACAGAAAAAGCACTTTGGTCAGTTTGTGAGACTGCTCGCGGGTTTGTTTCGTCTCGTGGGGGTGTGTGCAGTGATTCCTCTGCGAGCCGTATACCGCTCCGAGCCGGATTTCCCATTTCCCAGAAGAAAAAAACTACCTCACACTTGGTGGGAGAGAGCGTGGAGCGGTGCGTTGGAAAGCTCTTGCCGAGAGCAGCCCAACGGCATGTGTTGCATGAATACCCACTGTGTACTGTGCCTGGTATGAGCGGTCAAAGTTGCTGGAGTCGGCAAAAAACTAATTACTAAAATCCTTCCCAGGGACCACTGGGTGGGTGGGTGGCAAAACAAAGTGTGTGATACTTTGCCTCTCCCCCTCCCCTGCAGCCTGATCATCAGAAGGGGGAGCTAAGTCCCTCAGCCCACCATCGAGTCCATGAGGTGCTGCAGCTCAGGCAGCTGCCCCTGTGCATCCTCTCAATGTGGTTGACCCTGTGCCCTCAACCCTGTACTTTATGCCCTAAACCCTGTACTTTATGCCCTTAACCCCAACCCGATGCCCTAATGTTTGAATGCTTGTGGTTGGTACTAAAAATAGTACCCAAATCACCACATTCCCCAAAGCGTGCCATGAGAGCAGTGCTGATCCGTTGCGGGCGTGGGGCGGCTCGTTGGAAAGCTGTTACTCTCCTCCGTCTGCTGTTACTCGGCGGTTACCTGGATTTGACTTTGAGCAGTTCAAAATTGCCGCCCAAACTATGCCCTAAACCCTTAACCTACCATCGACTCCATGAGGTGCTGCAGCTCAGACATCTGCCCCTGTGTCTTGGCAGGCAGCTCCGCCAGCGGGCGTGTGTAACCGTACTGGCCGCCCACTGCTTCCTCCACAGAGGAGAGGAGCTGCATGGAGGTGTGTGTGTGTGTGTGTGCGCGTGTGAGCGCGTGTGCAACCGTACTGACCGCCCACCACTGGCTCCACAGAGGAGAGGAGCAGCATGGAATGTGTGTCTGTGTGGCTGTGTGGCTGTGTATGTGTGTGTGTGTGCGTGTGCAGCTGTACTGGTTTCACGGCAGTCAGCAGCTGCATGGATGTGTGTGTGTGTGCGTGTGTGTGTGTGTGCATGTGTGTGTGTGTGTGCATGCGTGTGTGTGTGTGTGTGTGTGTGTGTATGCGTGTGTGTATGCGTGTGTGTGTGTGTGTGTGCGTGTGTGTGTGTGTGTGTGCGTGCACGCGTATGTGTGCAGGCAGGTGACCAACAGTGCGCCAGCAAGAGGGTGAACATCCTCATAAAGCCATAAGCCATAACATAAACCCATAAAGCCATAACATACTCATAAAGCCATAAAGCCATAAAGCACCATGACGAGCACACGTGCACACACACATACACACACACAGACGCAATCCCCTGCACGCACCTGTCCGATGTGCTCTATGACAAACTGCTCGTCAGCCGCACTGAGCAGCGCGCGGCCCTCGCTCCATCTTTGAAAAGGTCTTGAGTGTTTAAGGCGTAGGGTTTCGGGTTAAGGACGTAGGGTCAAGGGTTTTGGGTGTAGGGTCTAGGGCAGGTTGAGGTAGGGGGCGCGGGGTGCAAAATTACCCATGTTTGATAGGGATTGCTGCCGACGGAGCGTCTTTTCGTTTTACAACCTGCCCTTGCAGGTAGGGCTTCCCCTAACTGTGATATATCATCCTACGAAGTGTCATTGTGAGGTTCAAACCGTGGAGGCTGTACTGTATAAGTAAGGCGCTGGGTACTGCCTCGGCCCGAAATGGCCTCCGGGGTGCAAAATTACCTACTGTAGGGGTTGAGGGCACGCACCTCTCCCATGCGTTCTGTGACAAATCGCACGTCAGCCGCACTGAGCAGCGCGCGGCCCTCGCTCCAACGTTGTCCCTCGGGACCAGTCATCAACGACACGTCCATCTCCACGTCCCCAGCTGCGTGTGTGTGTGTGCGTGTGTGTGTGTGTGTGTGCGAGAGAGAGAGGATGTGCGTGTTTCTGTGTGTGCGTGTACTTGTGTATGTGCGTGCTTGTGTGTGTGCGTGTGTTTGTGTGTGTGTGTGTGTGCGAGAGAGAGTGTGTGTGTGTGTGTGGGTCTGTGTGCATGTTGCTGCTGCCTATGGGGCCATCAATGACACATCAACTTCCACCTCCCTAGCTGCGTGTGCATGTGCGTGTGTGTGTGTGTGTGCATGAGTGTGTGTATGCTTGTAGGCGTTTGTGTATTTACGTGTGTGTGTGTGTGTGTGTGTGTGTGTGTCGCTGCTGTCCCTCGGGCCCGGTCATTGCCAACACGTCGAATTAAACGTCTTGAGCTGCGTGTGTGTGTGTGTGCGTCAACCCCCAAAAACGTAATTACCCCTCGCCTCCCCCTCCCCCTCCCCCCCTCCACACACACCATCCGTGGGTGGCAGCAGCACGACGAGCGCGGCTGCTGCAGCCTCGGACGCGGGGTTACCGCGTGCGCGCGTGCGCATGCCTCGCTGGTTTGAGGCTGCTGTGAGTTGACCCCCCCCCCCTCCCCCCTCCCTCACACACACACACACTGACCAGCGGGGACACCAGGTGGCAGCAGCACGCCAAGCGCGGCGACTGCGGCCTCGGACACGGGGTCACCGTGCGCGCACACGCGCGCGGAAGCGCAAGCGCCTCGGACACA
>VFSX01000050.1:580671-635671 GCA_016618255.1 Chlamydomonas sp. UWO 241 | reverse complement strand
GTTGATCTAAAATACTTGATCTTTCATTGGGTTCGCTTTGAACAACAATCTCCAAACGCCCTCCACACACTTAGTTGAAAGAGGAAGACCCCAACCTGAACTAGCCCGCCACCCACCCACCCACCCCGCACACACCTCGATGTGCAGCGGGGACAGGTGCAGCGGCTGGTTGGGCAATGACGATGCCAGCAGCGCCGACGTGCGGAGGGCGCTGAGGTACGCGCCCATGCCGCCGCCGCCACCGGCCCGCTGTGTGCTGGCATGCGTGTGCTGCGAGCGAGGATTTGGTGTGTGGGCACCGGCGCCCGTGGAGGCGCCGCTGCCGCTGCTGCTGCTGCTGCTGCTGGTGGCTGCGGCGTTGCTGGCTGCTGCGCGACCGCTGCTGCCTGGCTGCTGCCCGGGCGGCGCGTGGCGGGAGTCGTGGTGCGCCGGATAGGCGAGCAGCACGTCTGCCGTGTCTGACACGCAGCCTGACTCCAGCACAAACTCCCAGTCCGCCAAGCGCACGCACGCGACAGCGGACGGCCCGCTGCGCCGCTCTAGCCAGTCCCTGAACTCGGCCACTGTTCGTGATATAAGCAACAGGGGCGCGGCCGAGGCATGCACACGCACGTGTGTGTGTGGTGTGGGTGTTTGGGGGCGTGTCATGGAGCTCTAAGTGTGCGCCAGGCCCCTGGCGCCATGCAACAGGCGTGTGTGTCCCATGCACCCCCCATGCAGGAGCCCTACCGCATGCTAAGGTGGCATCCACGTAGCAGCCTGAGATCTCGGCGATGTCGTGCGCATGTAGGCACGCTGCTAGAGTTGCTTGAGACCACCGACGACAGAGCTCGGCACAGCTCGGCTTTGGGTTTGGCGACAGTCCCTGTATGCCTGGCATGCCTGGCGATCTCTGCATTCAGAAAACCCGAAACAAAGACGCTATGTTCATCCCCGATGACGTCGCGCAAGCTGCAGGCTTGGATTCTCAAGGGGAATTCCCACACCCCTGATCAATCCACATCGGAAATCGTGCCAGAAATCACCTACATCTGGGCCCTCTAGTCGCTAGACTTAATGAACCTAGCCCTCAACAAATAGAGTCCCCACTGAGCCCACGTCCCGTGACAGTTGTTATGCGCCTCGCTGGTTTTAGCCTTTTGGGTTTGGGTGTTTTTACTCAGGGGCTAGGCGCTCCCGTTGTGCTTTGCATTCGACGACGACGCCACCTTGTGTGTGCATACACACCGTGCCACCGTGCCACCGTATCCACCTACCCACCAGTGACTACTGCACCTGCGTATTTTTGTAGTGAGTAGTTAGGGGGGGGGTTCGAATTTTCACACCAGACCGGCGCCATGCCCTTGTTAGGTACAGACATCATGTCGAATACTTCGAATTTTCACACCAGACCGGCGCCATGCCCTTCCTCTCCCTAGATGAGGGACAATTCCACTCTGGAAAAATGGGAATTCCGGGGGGGGGGGGGTATGGACCGTTTCTCAGGGTTTTTTTTATGTAACTCTTTGTATTCTGACATCCGTTCGACACGAGAGTTGGTGAGCTGGATTCCTCTCATCAAGAGGACTCCAAATCCACCCTCAGATCCACCACACACTCAATAGATAGTGCAGTGGTGAGAGGGTCCACACCGGGCGATTGGTGTGGACCACTGGTTTGCACCCCCTCGGAGCCAGAATGCTCTGCAGACCTCCGATTGGGATGGGCAAGGGTGCAATGGATTTGTCTCACGACAGGGATGCCAAATACATTGTCATTCATGTGGTTCAATCGTTAGGAGGGTGTGGAAGGGGCCTTGGTGTGTGGGGCTGCACCGGGGCATGTGGCCATCTTCTGGGGCCAATTTCAGGAGTAGGACTGGGTTACGCCGCCTCCAAGAAAGTGCAATGTGATGGGAATGATGCTACAAAGCTACCCACCAAGTTTCAGCTCCAGCAGATAAGGTCTGCGTGTACTGGGGGGGCGGGGGGGGGCAGACCCATTTTGAAAATAAGTTAACATGGGGTCTGAAAAAAACTATTCTGCCCCCCCCCCCCCCCCCCCCCCTGTGAGTAGTACTCACTGAGTACCCATCCCACGTGCGACGGTGATATTCCAATCCGGAGCCTCTCTGTCTCGGTAGGGAGAGCTTCTACGCTGTCAATTTTTTTAGGCAATCAAAGCAGGCGTTGCATATCAGAACGTGAGGGCTGTAGGTCTGCCGTGGCTTTCAGGCGGAAAAGGGCTGGCTTACAGGAGCCTCGCGACAGCTGGAGCTACACTCGAACACCTAAAACTTTGTTGGGAACATTCCCTATAGGAGGGACTACATTCCGCTAACGGACGGACCACCCCTCTCTCCCTGCTCTCTCCCCTCGATGTATTTAAAAAGCCAACAGGGACAGCCCTTGTCCCGCTGGGAATTTTCCCACAAGTGCTGAGTACCCAGGGAAATTGTGTCTCCAGAGCAAGGGGGGGGGGGGGGCAGGAAAGTACGTGCGTGACACACATGATGATTATCAATGTCCTTGCTGCCGTTCCAAATCAAGTGGATTTTTTGAATTTGGACACCTGGGGGCCGAGATTTGAGGGTCCAAAGTTGGGATGGGTATGTGGGTGGGAAGCAGTGATTCCCCTGCGAGCCGTATGCGGCTCGGAGCCGTATTTGAGCAGGATTTCAATTGATTTTTTTTTGAGGGCGCCGGCTTGCCGGCTTCCGGCTGAGGGAAAAAATAACCATTCAGGGTGCACTCTACGACACGTATCTCCCTCAAGACTCGGCCCCACGAAACGTGCAGCATACCGTTGGAAAGCCCTTGACAATTTCTTTCCAATGCAAAAGATTTCGCCGACATCATGCGTTGACATGGCGTTGACAGCTCTCTAGAGACCGTTTCGCGTGCATTGGGGTTCGTCTGGGGTACCATGTTTCCAATCAAATCTATTGCAATCCAGTGTTCTGGTGCGAATTTTGCTCCGAGCGACTGGGGGGGAGGGGGGGGGGGGCGCTGCCCCTAGTCCCCGCCGGGAGCCTAGCTAGGCCCCTGCCGGCTCCTGCAGACCCCTAGCTGCGGGCGAGCCGGGAGCGAGCCGGGAGCGAGCCGAAAGCGAGACGGAAAATAAAAAACCCCTAAATCCTTCCCGGGGATCACGCGCGCGCGCGAAAACATAAATACTGGGCTTCAAGAACTTTCTTTCCTGTGGGAAAATTTTGATGGGAAGACCACCATTGTAACCGCCTTGATGAGAGGAGCACGAATCCACTCTCAGAAGTGACCCTGGGGTAATAGGGTGGGGGTCCCCACCTTCCCAATGCCCTACCCCTCTGCGTGCTCCCTACGATACACCAAGTGCCCACCTAGGGGTTTGAGCGACCTTACTGGATTGAGATGGGACCGATGCCATCTGAATCTCCTTGAAGAGCACCTCAAAAGAGTAAACCCTGAATCTTCCTGAAAAGTGTAAACTGGAGGGTCCACACTCCTTAGTGCCCGCCGACTAAGCCATGGCATGGCTAGATTTTGAGGGTGATTTTCGCCATCTGCCGGCAAGTTAGACATTGCGATGGAGAGCCCTTACTGTAAGGAAGCCATGCGCCTTGGTCCCGGCTCCATGCATGTTGATGATGAGAGTTTTACAATCCACTGCAATCCATGCATGTTGTATTCACACGCCAGGGGGGGGGGGGGGCCAACTTTTCTGCCCCCCCCCCCGTGCTCCAGATGATGATGTTCGCCACGCTGGCGTCACCACCAACTTTTCTGCCCCCCCCCCCGTGCTCCAGATGATGATGTTTGGTTACAATCCACTTCTGGCGGTCACACGTACGGTTCCAAAGCTCCAGTGGGGCTCCAGTGGGGCTCCAGAGTGTCTCTAGATATTCATTGTGCACCACTACCACCGCTGAGAACTCAGCATGAAATTGAACAGCATAAATTCAAGGCCATTCATCAAAGGCCAACGCACCCAGCAGCGGTCCCCACCCCCTTGCCCCAACTCGCTCCCAACTCCACACACCCAGAAAAAAACGATATCGCCTCCGCGCTCGCTCTCAGCTGCCCTCTTTGCAGCACGTCAACACCATGGTGCAGCGCCTTACTTACCGCAGGTGCGGCACCGCGGCATGGAGCGCGCTGCATGCTAGGCAGCATGCATGGACTCTCTGCTGCGGTGCATGGGGTTGGCATGGTACTCTCGCCCCACTTAGCACGCGCCTGCTACCATCTGCTCGCAGGCGTCACTCGTACCACAACATCTCCAACCGGACGCGGATTGTGAAGACGCCGGGTGAGTGGGGCCCAGGGGAGTGATGGTGCACCGGCTGCGCTGCCAGGGGGGCGTGGGCGGCTGGCGAGGATGTAGGGGGGTTTCGCGGTTCTGTTACAATATTGGGGGCCTGGGTGGCGTGCATGGGCGTGGAGATGGGAAGTGAGCATGGCCGCCGACATCTTTCCCTTGCTTCTTGGGGCACAGGCGGCAAGCTCGTGTACCAGTACGTCAAGAAGCAGTCGTCCCCGACCGTCTGCGGCGTGTCCGGAGTCAAGCTCAACGGAGTAAGTGGCTTTGGGGGGGGCAGTGGGTAGAGAGGCAACGCATCAAGGCTGCATGGGGCGGCTCATGATGGCTCAACCCTTGGGGCAGGCTGTGTATATTACAACGTCGGCAATGGTGGCTGGGTGGCTGGGGCGCACACACGCTCTTGCGCCATGCCCATGCACCGCCCATGCCCATGCACCGCCCATGCGCTCATGTGCGGCCATGCCCATGCACTTTGCACAGCTGCCGCTGAGGAGGCCCACCGACCTCTCCAGCAAGCGCCTGTCGAAGAAGAACAAGACCGTGCACCGCGTGTACGGCGGCCACCTGTCGCACGCCGTGGTCCGCGAGAGGTGCGTGTTTGTGTTGGTGAAGATACCGTATGAAGGTACCGTGCGGCGATTAGTTCGCAAGCACGTGTGTGTGTGCATGCCCCCCCCCCTCTTCACCAACGCACACTTCACCCACACGTGCTTGCGAACTAATCGCCGCACGGTACCGCTGTGAGCGCCATGCACGCACACACGCTCGCACGCACACGCCTCGTGGCTGGCGCTCTGACACGTCGCGCGTCACGCCCGCTCCCCCTGTGCAGGATCGTCCGCGCCTTCCTGATTGAGGAGCAGAAGATTGTCAAGAAGGTGGGGGGGCCATGTTGGTGTTCGTCATTGCTGGGTTGTGGTGGATGGAGCGAGCTGTCGAGAGCTCAAGAGCACGACTCATAGGAGGGATGCGTGCGCCCTCGTGCACGCACGTGCACCAACACACACACACAGCACATGCATGCACACACACAGCACACACACACGCAGCACACACACACAGCACACACACGCAGCACACACACGCATGCAAGCACACACGGCACTCACACCATCCGGCACACGCCCCGGCCACTCCGATCGCAGGTGCTCAAGCTTCAGCAGGCGAAGGAGCGGGCCGCCGCCGCCAAGTAGAGCGGCAGTAGCAGCAGCTACTAGCTAGTCTCTCGGACCCGTTGTAATGGTATCGGCGTATTTGGTCTGTTGTTGCGGTTAGCTGATGGTTGTGATGGGCAGCGCACATCAGTTGACAAACCGGCGGCAGGGTAGCAGGCTAGCCTGCAGGCTGCACACACGCACACACACACACACAACCGCGCACACAGGCTGCACACACACGCACACACTACCGCGCACTCACACACACACTACGGAGCACACACACACACACACACACTTCCGCGCAAACACTCCTCCCTCATCAGCACACCCTGGCACACACTCTGGCTCCTCTCTCCCCATGTATCATTGCATGGCCTGCATGGGGTGTGGACCGTTCCCCATTTGACCCTCATTTTGCATCCACTGCCAACGCAAAGAGACTCACTCCACCCCACCCGACCCACTTGAACTGACGGGTAGCGTGACACAAGGACACAGGGACACAGCGGGAGTGGCTGTTGGAGGGTGCCCATTTGGGCACCATCCCGCGTCGAGATGGCCCACCACGACCGCCCTGGCGTGGAGCAGATAGTGGGAGAAGCCGCCTTCAAGTGCGGTCACATCGTGCTGGGGGCTCGACGCGTGCCTGGCGCAGGGGACAACCCTAACTCAGGGGCCGAGGTGGCATCACACGCTGCTCGCAAGCGTGCTGCACGATGGGTGAGCAGATGCGTGTCGGTATTCGCGTGGCGTGGTCACCACTGCATGCGGTGGGGGTAGGTGGGGGTGCGTGAGTGGTCTTTGAGCGTCAGGACTGACCCAACCTGCCACCTCACCAGTTCTTGCTCGAGCACGAAGAGGTGCCCGAGGCCAGGAGCGAGCTGGAGCCGTGGAGGACGGACCCCTCGACGCCGCTGGTAATCGAGGTAGGGGGCAGCAGCAGCGGCGTGCTATATTGTACATGCTATATTGCGCATGGCGCATGCGGTCATGCATGGGGTGGCACAGGGGGGTACACGCACACACATGATGCATCACACGCATGCACGGCGCGCGTACGTGCGGCTGCCGCGCCAATGAACAAACCTGTCCGCCTACGTGCCGTGCGCCCCAGGTCTACACGCGCACGTGCGCTTGGGTGGAAGTGCCAGGCGTGGAGCCGAATGCAGGTGCGCGCCAGCCTGTGTGTGTGTGTGCACATGTTGCACCGCGCCAACAGGCACACCACCTCCCTCCCGCCCCCTCAACGCGCGCACACAACCACTCGCGCGCACCCACACGCACACGCGCGCGCCACACTCCCGCCCTCGCCCACGCACCCCTGCCCTCGCCACACACACAACAACAACAACAACAGAGGTGCTGCTTGAGCGCTGGGTTATCCAGCACTCCCGCGACGGAGGCGGAGGAGGCCACGGCGAGCGACCCGGCAGCGGCGGCCCGCACGGCCGCTCGCGCTCGTACGTCGACGACGCATCAGTCTACAAGCGCTGCGTGCTGCTCACGCGCGTGCTCTACACGCAGGTGGGTGGTTGCAGTGCAGTTATTT
Source organism: Chlamydomonas sp. UWO 241 (assembly GCA_016618255.1). NCBI lineage: Eukaryota > Viridiplantae > Chlorophyta > Chlorophyceae > Chlamydomonadales > Chlamydomonadaceae > Chlamydomonas > Chlamydomonas priscui. The sequence goes on along the minus strand of VFSX01000050.1, from coordinate 628,684 downwards.
TCATATTTTGGGCGCCATTTAATTAAATGATTCCTTTAAGTTGCTTGAGGGTGGTCTGACAATCACATGAGATGGAGCTTGTGAAGAGCTTGAAAATGACATGTTTTAGACGCTCAACGCTGCGGCACTAGTCAAGGCGGTCAACGGGACTTTGGCTACCAGAAAACTAAAAAGCCGCTACAAAAATCACTGGTGCAGTGGTGCCGCTGACGCACACACACCCTGCCCAAGTTTGCGTGCACGCACGCAGGCTTGCACGCTCCACACATACCCACAATACCCCCCCCCACACACACACACACACGCATCACGCACACACACACAGGGGTCTACTACGCCATCAGAGGCGTCCGACAGACTGTAAAATCGACCACACACACACACACACACATGAGCACGCCCGCTTGCACGCACGTGCACGCTCCTCACATGCACACACGCTCGCATGCTCCTCACCCAACAACAACAAAAAACCACCCCCCACACGCACACACGCGCACACGCTTGCACGCTCCTCACCCGCCAACAGTACCCCCCCCACACACGCACACACACCCCACGCACACACACGCTTACGCACACGCTCACACGCCCGCTCGCACGAACGCGCAGGCGCGCACGCTCCCCGCGCAGCGCGTCGCAAAGGCTGCGCGCGAGTGCGGTGGCGGTTCGGGCGGCGTCTCGCTGGCGGCGCGCGTCGTGCGCCGCTCGATTGCCGTCCCCGAGCCGACTGGGTCGACCGCGCACGCCGTGGCGCCGCAGGGGGGTGGGCAGGACGGCGCGTGGCCGCGCGACGTGGCGCTGCGCGGCGGACGCCCCGGCAGCGGGGGGGGACCAGGTTGGTTGGTCGGTTGGGTGGTTGTGTGGTTGGCGCAACGCGGGCTCAATGCACTGGCACCGCACGGGGGTGGGCAGGACGGCGCGTGGCCGAGGGACGTGGCGCTGCGCGGCGGACGCCCCGGCAGCGGGGGGGGACCAGGTTGGTTGGTCGGTTGGGTGGTTGTGTGGTTGGCGCAACGCGGGCTCAATGCACTGGCACCGCACGGGGGTGGGCAGGACGGCGCGTGGCCGAGGGACGTGGCGCTGCGCGGCGGACGCCCCGGCAGCGGGGGGGGACCAGGTTAGTTGGTCGGTTGGGTGGCTGTGTGGTTGGTGCAACGCGGGCTCAATGCACTGGCACCACACGGGGGTGGGCAGGGCGGCGCGTGGCCGAGGGACGTGGCGCTGCGCGGCGGACGCCCCGGCAGCGGGGGGGGACCAGGTTAGTTGGTCAGTTGGGTGGTTGTGTGGTTTGCGCAACGCGGGCTCAATGCACTGGCACCGCACGGGGGTGGGCAGGACGGCGCGTGGCGGAGGGGCGTGGCGCTGCGCGGCAAACGCCCCGGCAGCAGGGGGGGACCAGATTAGTTGGTCGGTTGGGTGGTTGGTGGTTGGCTCGACGCGGGCTCAGTGCTCTGGCACCACACGGGGGTGGGCAGGACGGCGCGTGGTTGCGGGACGTGGCGCTGCGCGGCGGACGCCCCGGCAGCGGGGGGGACCAGGTTGGTCGGTTGGGTGGTTGGTGGTTTGCTCGTGGCGGGCTCAATGCACTGGCACCGCATGGGGGTGGGGCAGGACGGGCCGTGACCGCGCGACATGGCGCCGCGCGGCGGACGTCCCGGCAGCGGGGGGGCGCCAGGCTGGTCAGGTGGTTGGGTGGTTAGCTCGACCCTACTGTCAAACCACCCAACTCAACTCTCAGGAGGGCACCGGACCGGCTCGCGGCGCGCATGATCCGATTTGCGCTTGCGCGCGTCGGCACGCCCGGCCAACCCACCGACTAACCCACCGACTAACCGCCCAACCCACTTACCAGGAGCGGCAGCAGACCGGCTCGCGGCGCGCATGATCCGCTTTGCGCTTGCGCGCGTCGACACGCCCGGGGGGAAAGCGTTCACTGTGGACACACACACCCAGTAAACGAAACAGACCCCGACCAGCCAGCCAGCCGACTACCCAACTCACGTCTCCAACCAACCAACCGACAAACTGACAAACTGACAAACCATCCAGCTCACTCTTCAGGAGGAGCAGCGGACCGGCTGTCGAGACACGCCCAGCCAACGAACCCAACCCCGACCAACCAGCCAGCCGATTACCCAACTCACGTCTCTAACCAACCAAGTAACCAGCCGACAAACCACCCAACTCACTTACCAGGAGCAGCACCGGGCCGGCTCATGCGCGCATGACCCGCTTTGCGTTTGCGCGCGTCGACACGCCCGGCCAACCAACCAACCAACCAACTGACAAACCGTCCAACTCACTTACCAGGAGGGGCAGCAGACCAGCTCGCGGCGCGCATGATCCGATTTGCGCTTGCGCGCGTCGACACGCCCGGTTAACCAACCGACTAACCAACCGACTAACCGCCCAACCCACTTCTCAGGAGGGGCACCGGACCGACTCGCGGCGCGCATGATCCGCTTTGCGTTTGCGCGCGTCGACACGCCCGGCGGGAGGGCGTTCACTGTGGAGGTCGATTACCTGCCGGGCGTGCGCGTGCGCTCAGCGGGCGGGTACGCGGGCGGCGCAGGTGTGTGGACGAGTTGGCAATTTTTCCCCCGGGGGCTGCCCTGCATGCATACATCTGGGCTGGGCGTGCGTTCACTGCCGAAACCGATTACCTGCCGGGCGTGCGCGTGCGCTCTGCGGGCGGATACGCGGGCGGCGCAGGTGTGTTTTGTGTGTCTGGTGTGTGTGGGGGGGGGGGACACCAGGGGCTGCCTCGCATTAATCGCAGCGCGGCATGCTGCGCGGTTGGACGCCCGCCGGGCGTGCGGCGTGCGCTGAGGTGTAGCGTACCTGCCGGGCGTGCGCGTGCGCGCAGCGGGTGGCTACGCGGGCGGCGCAGGTGCATGGGGGCTGTGAGGGCCGTTGACCGTTGTTTCTAGGGGCTGCCCTGCATGCAAGCATCCAGGCGGAGGGCGTTCACTGTGGAGGTCGATTACCTGCCGGGCGTGCGGCGTGCGCTCGGCGGGCGGATACGCGGGCGTTGCAGGCGTGCATGGGGTGAGGGTTGCTGACCGTCTGTTGTCAGGCGCCCGCTCGCCCGACCACATCCCCAACGTCTGAGGCGAGGCGGTCGCAACGCCCGAGGCGGTCGTGGTGCGCCTCAGGCGGCCTCGGCGCGCCCGAGGCGCCGCCTGGTCCACGCAAGTGCATGCGACGCCCGAGGCGTTGCGACTGTGATAAGGTAGTTTGCATGGCAGGCTGCTGCTGCGCGGGAGGCGCTGGCGACACCGTGCCGCGCACACAGCATGGCCGTGGCACGGTGTGGCCGTGGCAGCACTGCGACCGGCGCGTAGCGACGATTTGATGCGTCGACGCTGGAGGGCATAGGAGGGCGACGATGGCGAACTGAGAGAGGACGACACCTGCTTCTGGATAGCTCCTCCCTCAGCTGCATCACATGGCCACCTAGATAATCCCTGCACGGTTTTTATTGCATAAAACCGATCGCCGCAACACCGCAACACGCCGCCAGCGGGGGGTGCCAAGTAGTTCGTTTTTGCACGACCACGTGCGTGTGGGGGTAGCAGGCATGACATGGTGTTTGTGGGAAGGAGGACTCCCTGCGCCCGCACGCCAACGCTTCTTCAACTAAACAGAGGGTGTTTGTGGGAAGGAGGACTCCCTGCGCCCGCACGCCAACGCTTCTTCAACTAAGCTGCATGCCGCCGACGGCGGTGAACGGTTGGTTAGTACCAGGCGTCCGCATCCCACACACACCACCACACACACATGCACACGCACTGCGCAGGCTCGGGCGCCATGGCCGCGCTGTCGCCCCTACGTGTGGTCCCAGATCACCTCTCCACGCACGCACCACGACCCCCTTCCGCGCATGCTCCGACTGGTTCCACACACACACACACACGCACGCACACACGCACACACACACTACGCAGGCTCGGACGCCATGGCCGCTCCGTCGCTCCCGCGCGCCATCCCAGAGCATCTCTCCGCGCACGCACCGCCACCCCCTTCCGTGCATGCCCAGACTGGTTCAACACACGCACACACTCACACACGCACGCACGCTCGCAGGCTCGGGCGCCATGGCCGCTGCATCGCTCCCTAGCGCCACCCAGAGCTTCTCTCCGCGCACGCACCACCACCCCCTTCCTTCCGTGCATGCCCAGACTGGTTACACACACAACACAACACACACGCTCGCAGGCTCGGACGCCATGGCCGCGCCGTCGCTCCCGCGCGCCATCCCAGAGCACCTCTCCGCGCACGCACCACCACCCCCTTCCGTGCATGCTAGGACTGTTCCACACACACACACACACACACGCACACACGCTCGCAGGCTCGGACGCCATGGCCGCACTGTCGCTCCCGCGCGCCATCCCAGAGCACCTCTCCGCGCACGCACCACCACCCCTTTCCGTGCATGCTCAGACTGGTTCCACACACACACACGCACGCACGCAGGCTCGGGCGCCATGGCCGCGCCGTCGCTCCCGCGCGTCATCCCCGAGTACCTCTCCGCGTCGCCGCAGTCGCGCGGCAGCATGGCCCACGCAGGCTCTGCAGGTGCATTGGTGCCACAGGGCGAAACCAAAGGTTAGCCACTGGACCTTCAATCGGAGAGCGGGTGTGAGTTCCCGCTCTACCCTCTTACCAGAGAGGGATTTAAAAGGTCGGATTTCGAGATGTCAGGCCACTGGCAGGTCCTGACATACAGCACCTTTCATGCTGACTCATCACTGGACATGCGCAAGGGTAGCTGTAACACTTCTGCCTTACTTGCAATATGGGCCAACGGCTCGTCAACATTCACACCTGAGGCCCATCTTGGCGTTTTGTTATGAATGGCTGCGAAAGGGTGAGAGCAGGGGCTCTGCAGGTGATTCCCCTGTAACCCGTATACCCGCATGTACACGCCGAGCAAGGTCGAACACGCTGCCTGTTGGATGCGTCACGCACGGCTGTAAACTCCATCATCAACCCCCGCGCAGGGCCAGCGCACACCGCGCACCACGCGTCTGCCGGGGGCCACGCGTCGCACGGTGCGGCGCCAGTCAGCGGGAGCCAGCGGTCGGTCGGGAGCGGTGTGAGCGGCTGCGGAGGTGCGGGGCTCCACTCGGGGGGGGGGGAGTAGAGGCCTAGGTCTAGGCAATCGGCCAGCACCGCGCCATGGCGCAAGACAGCGGGAGCCAGTGCCAGTCAGCGGGAGCCAGCGGTCGGTCGGGAGCGGTGTGAGCGGCTGCGGAGGTGCGAGGCTCGCTGGGAGGGGTTGGGGGTTGAGGAATCATTGGAGGCCCCTCGAGGCCTCTTAGGTAAACCTTAACTTTGGGTTTGAGGTCTCCTAAGAGATAGTTGCTAGAAGCCCCCTAGGAGCCTTCTAGGGCCGCGATTTTGTTGATGTCTGCTGCGCTGCTGCCGTCGAGCTACTCTCAGCACCTTCCCGCCACCTTCCCACCACCTTCCCCCCCCACACAACAGGGGCGGTGCCAGCGGCGGCGCGTCGCCCGCGCCTCCCTCGAGCTTCACCATGACGCAACCGCCCTCCCACCACCTTCCCGCCACCTTCCCACCACCTTCCCACCCCCCACAACAGGCGACGCCAGCGGCGGTGCGTCGCCCGCGCCTCCATCGAGCTTCACTATGACCCAACCGCCGTCCCACCACCTTCCCATCACCTTCCCACCACCTTCCCACCACCTTCCCACCCACCCCACCCCAGGCGGCACCAGCGGCAGCGCGTCGCCCACGCCTCCATCGAGCTTCACCATGACGCAACCACCTTCCCACCACCTTCCCGTCACCTTCCCACCACACTCCTACCACCTTCCCACCCCCCGCAACAGGCGGCGCCAGCGGCGGCGTCTCTACCGAGCTTCACCATGACGCACGGCAGTGCCATGCTCCACCTTCCCACCACCTTCCCACCACCTTCCCGCCACCTTCCCACCACACTCCCGCCACCTTCCCACCACACTCCCACCACACTCCCGCCACCTTCCCACCGCACTCCCGCCACCTTCCCACCAACTTCCCACCACACTCCCACCCGCCACAACAGGCAGCGCCAGCGGCGGCGCGTCGCCCGCACCTTTATCAAGCTTCACTATGACGCACGGCAGTGGCATGCTCCACCTTCCCACCACCTTCCCACCCCCTGAAACAGGCAGCGCCAACGGCGGCGCGTCTCGCGCGCCCCCCTCAAGCTTCACCATGACGCAACCACCATCCCACCACGTTCCCACCACCTTCCCGCCACCCTCCCACCTTCCCACCACCTTCCCACCACCTTCCCACCACCTTCCCACCCCACACAACAGGCGGCCCCAGTGGCGGCGCGTCGCCCGCGCCTCCATCGAGCTTCACCATGACGCACGGCAGTGGCGGCATGCGCATGCTGGGCGCGACTGCAGCCGCGGCAGCGGCGGCAGCGGCAGCGGCCGTCGGCTCGCTCGCTGCGCGTTCGCCGCTTGCCGCGAGCCTGCGCCGACAGGTGTGTGTGTGTGTGTGTGTGTGCGCGCGTGTGTGAGTGTGTGTGTGCGCGCGTGTGTGTGAGTGTGTGTGTGTGTGTGTAGGGTTGTGGGGAGGCGTACAACCGTACATCCGTACTCTACGCCGTTGTACATACATTTCAGGGGAAGATGTATGCACTGAAAAATGGAAATTGTACGGTTTCGCGGTATGTGTGGAGTGCATGCCACAAAAGACGCGGTCTGTCACACCCTAGGAGGATAGGGGGCACACACAGGGACGATGTGACACCATGGGACGGGCGCTCTACCATCTAGGGGCCTGCTGGGCTCGCGAGCTCGAGCCGGAAGTGTGAATCGGTTCTCGCACATCGGACTGCCGCGGCTCGTCAACTGGCCCCCGTCCTCTCCCGCTACTTACAGACACTATTCGAGATGCATATAAGCGATGTACTTGTTGGGGGGGGGGCATGCATGGTGCATGTGCATGACCGCATGGCGCCCAGGCATGCGCGCGCGTATCACTAGCCCTCACTAGTCCTCACTAGCCCCAACTTGCAACACTGGCGCCAGCGAGATAGCGGACGCAGAGTACAACGAGTGTGAGCAGATTAGCTTACAGGTCGTGGACTTAACTGAGGAGGGGCGGAGGAAGGGAAGGGGAAGGGGGGAGGAGGGTCGCGGGGCACTGAGCTCCCGCAAGGCCCGCAGCCGCTCGTGCAGCAACATAACTTTTGACCAGTACTAAATTAACTGAAAATCGTAGCGTGCATGATGATCACTGCGAGAGCAACGATGCTCTCTGTAAATACAGCTTTCAAATGGCATATCTCACTCTCACATTGACTGATGTACGAGGCAGCTGTGAGTGTGCCGAGCGTCCTCCCACTGGTACGGATGTACAGCGTATGTACGGATGTACGTATATACAGCGTATGTACGTGGATTTCAGGAAAGATGTACGGCCCCCCACAACCCTATCATAGTATGTGTGTGTGTGTGTGTGTGTGTGTGTGTGTGTTCAGGCAGCGCCGGCGGCGGCGGTCGGGTCGTTGGCAGCACGTTTGCCGCTTGCTGCGAGCCTGCGTCGTCAGGTGTGTGGTGTGTGTGTGTGTGTGTGTGTGTTTGTGTATGGTGGTTAGGAGCTGGGAGGGGCGCTGCGGGGCGGGAGGGTAGAGGTAGGGTGCTGGCGGCGAGCCTGTGCCAATGTACGTGTGTGTGTGTGGGTGGGTGTGTGGGGGGTCGGGGACTGCGAGGCGGGAGGGGGGGGAGAGGCAGGCCAGGGCGTCGCCACGGCTGCAGCCGTGGGGGTCATTGGCTGCGCAGTACACTAATTTCGGGATTTTTTCCATTCAGGGGGGAGGGGGCATGCATTTGAGCACACACACACACACACACACACGAATGCACACACGTTATTGTGCATGCGCGCACAGTGTAATGCACCATTAAATGCGTCCGATTGACTGTAAAATCGACCCCCCCCCCCCACACACACACACACACACATACGCGCCACAGGTTTCGCAAGGCTCGAGAGCGCTGACGGGTTCGTTCACCGGGATGTATGGCAGCGGCAGCTCGGCGGCGTCGGGAGGTGTGTTTGTGTGTGTGTGTGTGTGTGTGTGTGCGTGTGTGTTCGCTCGCAAGCATGTATGGGAGCGGCGGCTCGGCGGCGGCGGGGGGTGCGTGTGTGTGCGTGCGTGTGCACGCGCGTGTGGGAGCGGCAGCTCGGCGGCGTCGGGAGGTGTGTGTGTGTGTGTGTGTTCGCTCACCAGCATGTGTGGGAGCGGCAGCTCGGCGGCGGCGGGGGGTGCGTGTGTGCGTGTGTGTGCGTGCGTGCGTGTGCACGCGCGTGTGGGGGCGGCAGCTCGGCGGCGGCGGGAGGTGTGTGTGTGTGTGTGTGCGTGTGTGTATGTGCGTGCGTGTGTGTGCGAGTGTGTGTCTGCGTGCACGCACGTGTCGGAGCGGCAGCTCGTCGGCGTCGGGAGGTGTCGACATCTGTGCTAACGGCTCGTGTGATGTGTGCTGGCGACAGTCGGCCTCCCCCACCCAACCTCCAGCCAAAAACGGCCTCACCAAAATCGCGAAACGGCCTCGTTCGCTGCTCCCCGCGTGCGGGATTGCCTTTCATACACACGATCTATACCTGCATGACGATGGCGTGTGCCAGTCGGTGATCTTATTTTCGGCTGTACACAGCCAATGGGCTGTATTCTGGCTGTAGTTTGATCTTGAACACAGCTCAACTCATTCAGTGGATTGGTAGCCTGACGAGGCTACAGGATAGAGCTCGTCAAGAGCTTTCAAATGACCTATACATGAGGAAAAACGGTCAACGGGAGCTTAACAGTCAACGCGGTCAAATCAAAATCCGGCTGTGGAGTGACAAATTGAAATTCGGAAAATCATAATCATAATCATAATCACTGACGACAGTGGTTTCCTTTTCGGCTATTTACAGCCGAACCCAGCCGTAGTTTCAGTCAACTGGCTGTAGAGAACTAATTGAAACAACTCGAAAGGAAATCACTGGCTGACGGCACGTGTCACGTGTGGCGTGTGTGACTTGTGCTGGCGGCACTTTTGTGACGTGTCTGACTTGTGACAACGACGTGCGATGTGTGCCTTGTGTGCCTTATGCCAAAAATGCTGTGACGTGTGTGACTTGCGACGGCAGCTGCGGCTGCGTGCCACCGCCAGGCACAGCAGCTGCAGTGGGCGCAGCACTCCCCCCCACACACACACAGACTCACACACACACGCACACGTGCACACACACACACACACACCACACCACACCATTTACGCACGCAGGCGTCGCGCACTCCCTCCCCAGCGGCAGCGGTGGCATGCCACCGCCCGGCACAGCAGCAGCAGCAGCAGGTGCGCGTCTCCTCCAAGGGCCATCCAGAACAATGCTGGGATGCAGCAGTAGCGTGGGCAGAGGGGGGAGCGGTGCTGCTGGGGTGCATTGGCCGAAGGGGTGACAGCATCCGGGGAGCTTGATTTGACTGTATCTGTATCCGATCCCGTATCGCGCTATCGCGTAGCTGGCCCCGTATCGTGCGCACACCGCTGTCTCCCAAGACACTATTCCAGCGCTGACACCCCAGACCCTCAACTCCCGACACCCACTGGTGCAGGCGGTGGCGCGCTGCAGCGTGCGCCGTCTGTGGTGCGCCACAGCTGGAGCAGTAGAGAGGTGCGCCGGTCTTGTTGGTGTTTTTTCTTGTTGTTGTGGAGAGGTGTGATTGAGTGGTCGTTCTTGCTTTATTTTGCTGCTGCTGTTGTGAGGGGGGCGGGGGGGGGGGGCTCGGTCCCCCACTCTTGCACCCGCACGCTCTTGCACCCGCACCACGCTCGTGCACCCGCACCACGCTCGTGCGCCCACACGCTCGTGCGCCTGTACGCGTACGCCGACCACTCTTGGCCTTGGTTCACGTCAACTTGAACTCGCTAGTCAGGTGGATCTACAGACGCGGCGAACGCGTGCACACACACACACACACACTCACGCACGCACGCACACACGTGCACACACACAGGTGCGCGCAATGCTGCCCCTCCCCGACGTCGACATCGTTCCACTTCTGCTCGTCGGACAGCAGCACCAACACCAGCAGCAGTTTGGAGGCAGCATGGTCGTGGCCTCGCGTCCCCCGCTTGCGCCAGCCAGTCAGACAGCACCAACACCAGCAGCAGTTTGGAGGCAGCATGGTCGTGGCTGATTGCGGCTCGTCAGACAGCACCAACACCAGCAGCAGTTTGGAGGCAGCATGGTCGTGGCCTCACGCCCCCCGCTTGCGCCGTCCAGGTGTGTGTGTGTGTGTGTGTGTGTGGTGGGGGGAGGAACAGAAGGAGGGGGGGGGGCAGGTTGGATTGCACAGGATTGCGGCTCGGCGGACAGCACTACCAGCACCAGCAGCAGTTCGGAGGCGGCATGGTCGTGGCCTCGCACCTTCCGCTTACGCCGGCCAGGTGTGTGTGTGTGTGTGTGTGCGTGTTTGTGTGGGGGGGGGGGGTACGAAACCAGGCTGAAAAAAAGAGTAAACAGTTTTTGGCCGGCCGGGTGTGTCTGAGTGTGTGCTTGCGTTTCAGTGTTTGTGCGGGTGTGCGTTTGAATGTGTGCGGGGGGCGAGGGGGGGCTTTAGTTGGGGCTTCTGGGGTGGGCGACTCCCGGCGTCGCCGCCCATGGGGGGACCCACCCGGATTGCACGCGATTGCGGCTCGGGTGACTCCCGGCGTCGCCGCCCATGCGCGCACCCACCCCGCGCACTTATCCCGCCCGCCTGCCCGCCACGCACCCACGCACCCATCCCGCACGCCCCGCACGCGCCCTCTCGGCTGCGGGGCCCCGTGCGCGCCGCCGCTCCCGCACCCGTCCTGCACGTCTGACGCACCCGCACACACGCCCACCCACCCCACCCACCCCGCCCCGCGCACACCCCGCGCAGCTCCCTCCCGTGCGCACGGCTGCGGGGCCCCGTGCGCGCCGCCGCTCCCGCGCCCGTCCTCCTCTTCTGCCACACCCGTGCAGCTCCCTCCCGGTGCGGGGCCCCGACGCGCCCCCCACACACGCCCCGCGCGCACCCCGTGCAGCTCCCTCCCGGTGCGGGGCCCCGACGCGCACGGCTGCGGTGCCCCGTGCGCGCCGCCGCTCCCGCAACCTTCCTCCTCTGCCGTGAACTTTGGCGCGGCCCACGCATTGACGCTGCCGAGCGGCGCGGGTGGGTGGTGTGCGCAGGCAGACCCATGTGTGGGCGCACACAAACATGCACGTACACACACACACATGCACGTGCACATGCACACACACACGCACGCACATCCATGCACAACATGCGGCTCACACACATGCGCACACAAGCACACACACACACACGTGCACACTCATACGCACGCACACCTGCACTAACACACACACACACACACACACACCGTAGCCGGCTTCCTCCCGCTGCCACACTCGCACTCTGCTGCCGACATCCACTCCGTCGCACGTACGTACACACACACACGCGCGCGCACACACACATGCACACACCGCACACCGCAGCCGGCTTCCTCCCGCTCTGCCGCACTCGCGCTCTGCTGCCGACATCCACTCCGTCGCGCGCGCACTCTCATACGCACACACACACTAACACTAACACGTGCTCACGCGCATGCACACATCCACTGCGTCGCCCCCCCCCCCCACACACACACACAAACACGCACGCACATTCACAAACACGCACACACACGCACACCGCAGCCGGCTTCCTCCCGCTGCCGCACTCGCGCTCTGCTGCCGACATCCACTCCGTCACGCGTGCACACACACGCACGCACGCACACACACACGCTCACACGCATGCACACTGCAGCCGGCTTCCTCCCGCTGCCGCACTCGCGCTCTGCTGCCGACATCCACTCCGTCGCGCACACGTACACGGGGTTCGAGCCCCGCGTGGCGTGCGCGCCGCAAGACGGTGGCGGCGGCGGTTTGGCGCGCGCGACGGGCGGCGCAGAAGCAGACGGCGCAGTGGGATTGCGGGTGCGTTGGGTGCAGTGGTTTTATTTTCGTGTTTTTTTTATGAATTGTTCCACAGTCTGATTTTGCTTTGGCCGCGTTGACCGTGGACCTCCCGTTGACCGTTTGCCCTCATGTATAGGTCGTTTGAACGCTGTTGACGAGCTCTTCCTGGCGGGCTCGTCAGGCTCCCAATCCACGGAATGGGTTTAGCTATGTTCAAGGTCAAAAAGTACAGTTGGAATACAGCTAAATGGCTGTGTAGAGCCGAAAAGGAAATCACTGGCTGGGTGCTCTGCTTGTGGAGGCAGTGTGGGGGGGGGGGGGGGGCGTTGCCTGCTGATTGGGTCGGTGGGATGGATGATCAAGTTGTTTTACAATCCACTGCCGGCGGTCACACGTTTTAATGGTTCCAAATGGAAGGGATGGCACACGGCAGGCGGCGCGGAAGCAGAGGTTGCAGCGGGATTGCGGGTGCGTCGGGTAGAGGGGTACAAGTAACAAGTTACACGGGGTTTCCAGCTAAGCAGGCTACTCTTCTACTAGAGATCACCCGCCGATACTCGCCCACTTCAGTGGACTAGAGAACCGCCGGCTCCCGGCCGATCGATTACCGCTCCCGCCGCCTAGACTGTCTCAAACAGCGGTCTCTGAGCGACAATCTGGCAAGGAGCATATAGGAGAGGACCTTCCTCAGGGTCACAGTAGTGGCCTTGTGGCCAGTCAAGCCGACAGAGCCGACTGGCGCTGACTGGAACGGTCCCCGCCTGGCAGTGCATGGCTTTCCAACGCTTGTTTGCATGGGGCTCAGCCGGCACCCCATGCCTCATGGGGAACAAGGGGTACACTTGTGTATTGTAATCACTCGGGGCACAAAATCCTTCATAATCAGTTCCTCCATCCTAGGCGCTGCTAGCTAGGGGCTCTCCCCCCATCCCCCCTGCGGTGGAGACATGGATCGTGCATATGTGAAGGGTGCTTGTGAAGCCTGTGAGGGGGGGGGCTGCTGATTGGGTCGGTGGGATGGATGAGTGTTTGAGCCCGGGTCTCCCACTCTGATGGTCCCTCACCCTTCCCCACCCTGATGGTCCCTCACTCTTCCCCACTCTGATGGTCCCTCACTCTTCCCCACTCTGATGGTTCCTCACTCTGATGGTCCCTCACTCTTCTCCACTCTGATGGTCCCTCACTCTTCCACACTCTGATGGTCCCTCACTCTTCCACACTCTGATGGTTCCTTACTCTTCCTCACTCTGATGGTCCCTCACTCTTCCTCACTCTGATGGTCTCTCACTCTTCCTTGCTCTGATGGTCCCTCACTCTTCCCCACTCTGATGGTTCCTCGCTCTGATGGTCCCTCACTCTTCCCCACTGTGATGGTTCCTCACTCTGATGGTCCCTCACTATTTCCTCCACTGTCTCACTCTTCCTCATGTGGACCGGATTGCAGGCGAGCGCGAGCGACCCTGTGACCGGCGCGGCGCACGCACACGTGAGGACAGGGGGAGGGGGCGTGCGTGGCGTGCGTGTGCGTGTACACGTGGGTGGGGTGGGGGGGCGCGGCGCACGCACACGTGAGGGCAGGGGGGGCGTGCTTTGTACGTGGGTGGGGTGGGGGGGCGCGGCGCACGCACACGTGAGGGCAGGGGGGGCGTGCTTTGTGTGCGTGTGCCTGCGGGAGAGGGGGCGTGCGCGGCGCACGCGCACGTGAGGACGGGGAGTGGGCGTGCTTGGCGGGCGTGTGCAGCGCAGGGGGGGGAGGGGGCGTGGGGAGGGGGGGCGCGCGTGGCGTGCGTGTGCCCACGGCGGGGGGGGGGACACGCGCACACGTGAGGACAGGGGGGGGGCACACAAACAAAAACAAACGCAGGGGGGGGGGACACGCGCACACGTGAGGACAGGGGGGGGGCACACAAACAAAAACAAACGCACACACACACAGGTTGGCTCGCTCCCGAGCGGCCGCCTGTCTCAGTCGCTCATGGTCGCACGCGGAGAGAGCGCGCCTGAGCAGTCGAGCGCACCGCACGCGCATTCCGCGGGGCGCGGCATGCTGGGGCAGGCGCTGCAGGTGCGAGAACCCTCGTGATTTAATCATCAGGGGACCGATATCGTATACCTGTTTCTGATCACTGCTTCTGTTTCTGTGAGATGGTTCGAACGGTGCGGAAGGGCGGACCAACAGGTTGTTGCTGTTGTTGTTGCTGTTGTTGTTGCTGCTGCTGCTGCTGTTGCTGGTGGTGGTGGTGGTGGTGGCACACCATCAGAGAGGTGTCCCAGCAGACTAGCTAGCACGCACTGTCATCATGGGTGCGGACCTTGAATCCCTCAGCCCTAAAACTCTCACCCCAAACCCTTCTCCTATTCGCAGGAGCAGTCCGAGGAGGAGGCTGGCACGTTGTCGCGGCAGCACAGCACGACGACGCACCAGGCGCTCCCCTTGCCCGCGCCCGCAGCCACGCACACGCACACGCACACACAAGCATGTATACACACGCACACTCACACACACACACGCGCCTGCACACTTCACAGGAGCAGGCCGAGGAGGAAGCTGGCGCGTTGTCGCGGCAGCACAGCACGACGACGCACCAGGCGCTCCCTCCGCACCCGCCCGCGCCCTCGCACACGGCCGCTGCCCACGCCTCCCGTCCCAACAGCAACACCGCGATCGTCCCAGTCGTTGGGAGCGTGTCGTCGTCGGCTGGGGGGTGGGCCGCGATGGACACTGCGTGGATGGCGGCGCAGATGGCGACGCTGGGGCGGCGTGACTCTGGGTGAGAGGGAGAGAGAGAGGGAGAGAGAGGGAGAGAGAGGGAGAGAGAGGGAGAGGGAGGGTGGCAGGGGGGGGGTCCGCGATGGGCACTGCATGGATGGCGGCGCAGATGGCGACGCTGGGGCGGCGCGACTCTAGGTGTGTGGGAGAGAGAGACGGGGAGTGGGGGGAGAGGATGGCGGCGCAGATGGCTGCGCTGGAGCGGCGCGACTCTGGGTTGCGATGGACGCTGCGTGGATGGCGGCGCAGATGGCTGCGCTGGAGCGGCGCGACTCTGGGTTAGAGGGAGAGGGGAAAGGGAGAAAAGGGGAGAGAGAGAGGGGGGGGGGCTGCATGGATGGTGGCACAGATGGCGCTGGGGCGGTGGCACTCTAGGCGAGAGACGGGGGGAGGGAGGCGCCGCATGGATGGCGGCGCAAATGGCGGCACCGGGGCGCACGCACACAACCAGCAAGCTGCCCCTGCAGCCAACATACCCACGCACCGCCCCCCGCACTGCAGCTCCTTTGGCAGCTCTGCTCCCCTGGCAGCGACCACCAACGCGGCCTCACAAGCCGGCCCTCCTAACAGCCAACCCACCGCATTGCCCCTTGCACCGCAGCTCCTTTGGCTGCTCCCCCGGAAGCTACCACCTGCGCGGCCTCCCGAGCGCGTCGTGCTCGCCCGCCGGCCCACACCTCGCGCCGCCGCCGCTCATGCTGTGTGGCCCAAACTCGATCCACACGGCGGCCGCGCCGCGCGGGCACGCGCAAGGTGTGTCGTGCAGAGTGGCGTGCGTGCGGCGGTTGGTCCACACGCACACGTGCGTGCACACATACACACGCACACACACACACACGCACACACACACACACACGCACGCAGACACACACACACGCAAGGAATGGCGCGCTTCCCTCTGGCACACACACGCACCCGCAGCGAGAACTGTGTCACGCACACACACACACACGCACGCTGTTGTGTGCGTAGACGCTGATGCGCACGCACACGCGCGTGCACACACGCACACACTCTCTCTCTCTGTCTCTCTCTCTCTCTCTCTCTCTCTCTCTCTCTCTCTCTCTCGGAACGCATGCACGCACGCATGTGGGTGGGGGCGCTAGCACATTCTGAGCTGCACGCGCGCGCGCCCGCCCGCCCCGTCCACTTACACGCCTGGTTCGTGCGCTTGCGTTGTGGCAGGCGCCGCAGGCCCGGCGGGCGGCGCGCGCAGCGTCAGCGGCGGCGGCGGGCGCGCGAGCAGCGGGGGCGAAGGCGGGCGCACAAGCAGCGGCGGTGACGGCAGCGGCGCAGCCACGCCGCTTTTTGCGTACAGCCCCGCTGGCGGCCCCGGCGGGGGAGGCGGCAGGGACGGCGGTGGAGGGGGCCATGCGTCGGGGATGGAACACAACCACCGCTGCGGCTCGGGGGCTGCCGGCGGCGGCAGTGGTGGCGGAGGCGGCGGCGGCGTCCCCGCAGCGCTGCACAGCAACAGCAGCGAGTGCGGCGGACTAGGGCTGGGCAGCGGCATCGACAGCGGCGGCGGCGGCTGCGTCGGTGCGGGCGGATTGGACGCGGGCGGCGACGGCGGCGGCGGCGACGACGACGACGCGCTCCCGTTTGCCCTCGACTTGTCCGACACGCTCCCTCCTCCTTTACCGACGATGGCGCCCGGTGCTCACGGCAGCGCCGCCAGGGTGGGCGCGGCTGCGGTAGGACCCGGATCTGGCTCTGGCGCACCCAGCAGCAACAGCCCGGGTCATCACCACGCTGTTCTCGGCGCAGCAGCATCCCCCGTGCCAACGCAAGCACCCACCGCGAGTGCTGTCGGCACGGCCGCCGCCGCGACCGCCGCTGCGCTGGCGTCCGGCGCGCCCCCCGGGATGCCGCCCGGCGCGCTGTCCGCGCTCGCGCTGATGGCGATGGCGGCCGAGCGCGACGTCGCGGTCGGGGAGTTTGTGCGCCTCGTGCGCGACGGCAACGGCGGCGGCGCGTCGCTGTGCGCGGCTGGCGGCGGTGGGGCCGCTGGGGCACCGCCGCCGGCGGCACCGCCGCTGGTGCACCACCACACCCACGCCGCCTCGTTCACTGTCCACGCGCTGCCACCGGCGGTGGGCGGCGGGCACGCTGCCGACATGTGCGCCGCGCTGGGCCAGCTGCGCGCGAGCGCGTCGACAGTGCGCGCGCTGCTCTCTGCGGCCGGGGAGTGAAGTGACGCGAGTGAGCAACCTCCCCGCCCTCCTCCCCAGTGCGTTTTACTGAGCCCTGCTTGGACGACGCTGCTCAATGAGCCGGCTGGGCCGCTTGAACGACGACTGGCCAGCTGGGAGCCCTTGAAGCTCGGCTCCCCTCCTGTATGTTGCTGAGCCCCCCTTGAAGACGAGGTCGCTGTTGGCCTGTTGTGGCGCGTAGCGCCTGTGGGCTCCGGATGGTCGATGGTGCGCGTCGCGTGCGTGCGTACCAATCTCGATCTTCGTAGTCCTGCGTCGAGCACGCCGCCAGCTGCAGGTGCGAGCGCGGCAGCTGAGTCGCCGCCCCCGCCAGTCTGCTCTGATGGCGACACACACACAGCTGTCAACAGCAGCGCGCCAATCCAGACCGCGGATCGCGTCAGGCAAGTGACTCGCGGCTGAATTTTCCTTGTGCGAGGGGCGTTGGGCGTTGCTTCGTTTGAAGCCGCGCGTCCCCTTGTGCTCCTTGTATATAGTGTGCTAGGTGCACCTTGTACGTAGTGCGGTCTGTTATCAATACCACCGCATAGAGCTGGCTCTAGGCTGGTAGCACCCCCGTGTACATGTACGGGCCGTGGAGAACGAGGGAAAGAGAGAGTGCATGGTCACCACCAGCCGTCACCACCGTCACGACCACAGATTGCACCCTTCACGAACCTTCAAAGCCAGTGTGCCCCTGCCTCCGCGCGGCTCCCCCCCCCCTCAACCCCCACCCATGAGCTGCTGCAGTGCACGGTGCGTGCACTGCACGTGCGCTCTCAGCGGCTGACCACCAACGCTGGCAGCTCCCGGTTACCACAGCTCTTCGTTCTGAAAGTCAACGCATCTTACAGAGTCAAGAGTGTGTCAAAGCAAGTGTCTTACAGAGCCGAGAGGTGTGTGCTCTTCCTTTTGAAAGTCAACGTGTCTTACAGAGTCAAGAGTCAGTCACTCAAGAGTCAGGGGTCAAGTCTGTCGTTCTGACACAGGACAGTCAATCAAGAGTAAGTCACTCAAGAGTCACTTGACTCTTGAGAGTGTGTGTGATTTTGCATGATTCACAAGACGAGTCTATGTACTTCTTGGACCAAGCATACATTCGGCACTGGGCACGGCACTGGGCACAGCATTGGGCACCAAGGGTAAGTACGTCAGTCCCCGCCCTGCCGTGCCGCCTTTGTCAAACCTGGCTCAAACCCAAAACCTGCCCACCAGATTGCTAACACACAGCGATGCAAACACCAGCCAATTCAATGCAATGCCTAACAATGAAGAGGGGTGGGGGTGGCATCGGCGGCCACCCCACTCACAATACACAGACGTCAACCATCTGCCAGGTGATTACATCGCCCAGCGCGGGGGTGGCGATGGCGCCTTGCCGCCGCGCTGCTGGGGCGAGCGCCTTGGCGCGTGGTCCGCTGGTGCCGGGGCGGGGGGCGGTGATGGCACCATCCCGGCGCAGCTCCACCCGAGCGCTGCCTTGTGGGGTTCAGCACGCGTGGTGGCCACCACAACCACTGCCGCCGCGCCCTCGTCGGCACCCGACCTCGACACGACGCGCTCCAGGAACGACGCCTGCACCTGCGCCTCGGACCCCGCGTCCGACGCGGTGCACGTGCGCTGCGGCTGCTGGCGGAGGCGCGGCGACAGCAGCGGCGCACACCCGGCGGGCATCGGCTGCATCGACGGCAGCTGCATCTCAAGCAGCTCCACCGCCTCGTATGCATCTCCCGCGCGCACCTCGCCCTCCTCCGCCTGTACCACTGCAGCAGCATCGCTCGCGGCATCTGCCGCCTCGGCAAACCTCGGGCCCGGAAGATCAGCGCCGGCGTTGCCGCCGCCGGCCGCGCGTGGTGACGACGAGTGCGCAGGAGCAGCAGCCTCTGCAACGCCGACGTACGAGATGTTGTCGAACACCTTGTTGTAGCCCGGCGGTGCCGCCACCACAGTGGGCGTGCACGTTGCCACAGTGGACCCCGCGCTGATGCCCCGCCACTGCTGCGCCACCGGTGCTGTTGACTCGGCGTGCGCCCCCACGCCACCACCGGCCACCAGGGGATTGCTGGTCCAAACCACGCCGCGCGCGTCCGCCGCGCCTGCGCCGCGCTTGGGGTGTGCCGCTGCTCTGGGCGGCACCGTAACAGCCGAGACCGCAACAGCAGCAGCGTCGATCGCACCGCCAACGGCCTCCTCGCCTGCGTGTGTGTGTGCAACGCCGCAGCTGTCGCCAGCTTCCTCCAGGTCGTCCGCCTGCGCGTGGATGGAGCGCCGCAGGGTGGAGAACTGCGCCATCAAGCGGTCGAGGTTGACGTCGACGATCTGGCCGTCGGCCTTGGTCTCTCCTTCGCCCCTGCGGCCCTCGCCCTCGTCCTCGGCCGTGCTGCCGCCCGTGCTCTCGACGTCCGCGCCGACCCGAGGCACTGCCAGCTGCTGCTGCGCCTTGCCCGCGGCAATCGGGCTCATCTCTGCATCCGCAGAGCCAATTGTCAGCCCGGTGGCGGCAGCAGGCGCAGCAGGCGCAGCGGCCGCAGGACTGCAAGAACCGGGCATGCTGCCGGTCACAAACAGCTGGGCATGCAAGTGAGCAGCGGCCGCAGCTGCAGCTGCGTCTGCCGCCGGCGCCACTGCAGCAGTGGGCGCTGCGACAACGGGGCGCCGTAGCAGCCGCGCCGATGCGTCGCTCGACAGCTCGCCCGCCTGCAGCCTGCGAAGGTCTGCAATCACGCGCTCAAGCGACGACAGCCCACAAGTGGTCGGTGTGGTGCCGACCGTGTGGACGGAAGGCCTGCCAGCACCCGAGGCACCTGGGGAGGGGGCAGCGGAGTGCTGCGGGCACGGCGAGAGCGTGTGCGCGGCCGTGTGGGCGGCGGGTGCGCGCGGGCTGCTGAGGTCGTCGGGCTGCATGCCGGCAGCTTCTCCGCACCCCAGCTGCGGCGCCGGCGGGTGGTCCATGGGGTGGGGTGCGGCGGCCGCGCGCGCAACCGCTGCCGCCATTGACGACACGCGCGCAGCAGCGGCGGCGTGGCCGGGGCCGCTCGCCTCGAGCGTGTGAGCGGCGTGCAGCATGCGTGCACTGAGCGGCGTGGGGGCGGCCGTCGGCACTGTAACGGGCCTGGTTGGCATGATGGCCGGGGCCGGGGGGGCGTGTTGGTGGGGTGAGGGACACAGCGCGGCGGCGGTCGCGGCTCCGGTCGACGTGCTGCCGGCCGGCCACAGCCGCGGGCTGAGCGCCTCGGCCGCTGCGAGCATTCGGTTTGCAGCGCCGAGCAGCGGTGCCGGGGCACCGCAGGACGGCGGCGATGGCGGGGCGCAGTGGCCGCCAACAGAGGCCGCCTGCCGTGCCACGTGGGCTGCGTGGGCCGCCTCCTCCTCCTCAGTGCCGTACGCGGCCTGGCTGAACTCGGCCATCGGGGGCGACCAGATCCCGGTGTCGTCAGAGCCCGCAAGCGACACACCATTGATTTTTCCGTGGGCCGCACCGCCCCGCGACACCGCCATGCCACAGCTGGACGCCACCATGCCACCGCCGCCACTGAGCGTCGCGGCGGGTGGCGCATCGGCGAGCATCGGCGGCGCAAACAGCGCGGCGGCGGCCGTGTGCGCACGCAGTAGCATCTCGTAGCCTGCCATCACGCCGGGGTAAGTGCCGTGCGCGCCCTCGTCGGCCACCGCATACAGGCCCGGCGTGGAGTGCAGGCGCGCACGCAGCTGCAGCCGCAGCGCATCACTGTCGCCGCCGCCTCCGGGCAATGACTCGCCGCGCGCTGCATCACCCA
This sequence comes from Chlamydomonas sp. UWO 241, assembly GCA_016618255.1. Classification (NCBI taxonomy): domain Eukaryota; kingdom Viridiplantae; phylum Chlorophyta; class Chlorophyceae; order Chlamydomonadales; family Chlamydomonadaceae; genus Chlamydomonas; species Chlamydomonas priscui. The sequence goes on along the minus strand of VFSX01000050.1, from coordinate 607,937 downwards.
GCAGCGCCAGTGCCGCACTACTGAGCTGCATTGCGTCGATCAGCGCCCAGTCGCCGCCGTTTTGCGGCGCCTCGAACTCGCGCGCATCCACATCCACATGTACTGTGGAAGCAGCTGCAGCGGCAGCGCCAACAGCGGCACGCCCTGGTGCTGACGTCGCCCTTGCACGTGCAGCAGCGTCCGCAAGTGCAGCGTGAAGCGCACCGCCAGGCGCGGACTCGCCACGCGTGCCGCCGCCGCCAGCGGCGCTGCCCTCGGCGCCCACGCTGCCCGCGGCACCGAGTGCGTCGAGCAGCGCGCGGTCCAGGGCAGACATTGGCGCCGGCGCGAGCTGGAACTGCTGCAGCGCCGTGGGTGCACCGGCCGCAGAGCCCGGTGCGCCCAATGCTGGTGCCGTGCATGGGTCGGTGGCGTGCTGCTGTTGCTGCTGCTGCTGCTGCTGCTGCTGCTGCTGCATGAGTGCCTCCTCAGCGTCGGCGCGCGCATGCCAGATGGCCTGCAGGTTGTTGTAGGTGTTCCAGAGGACCCCCCTGCGGACACGGTGTGCAGCAGGAGGAGGGGAGGGAGGGAGGCAGGGGGCGTGAGCGACCGACGGTGTGACGTGAGGGGGCATGGGAACATGGCATTGTCTCACCCTCCGCTTGAAGCGGCCTACCCAACAAACACGCGGATGCGCGTGGCTGTGCGCACTCTCTCTGACTGTGCACACCATCTCTGACTGTGCGCACAATCCCTCACCTCAGTTCCGCAGCCCCAATGCCCTCGTGGAGTGCAGTGTGCACCAGCGCATCGCTGGAGCGGATGCTCCCGCCGTCGCTCAAACCGCCGCCCCTGCTGCCGTCCAGCGTCCCTGAAGCATAAGATGCCCCCCCGCAAGACTCGGCGGCAGGCTGCAGACGCTGCAACACCGGCTCCCTGCCGCCTCCGACGCTGCCAACAGCGCATGCCTTGCCGCCAGCGTCGACCGCAGCGGCGAGGCCGCCCACTGACGACGCCACATCGCGCGTGCGGGGCGAGCGGACCTCTGTGACTGCCGGGGCCTGGAGCCCGCCGCCCACGGACGCTGCCGCGTCGCGTGTGCGGGAAACAGCAGTGGCTTGGAGGAGAAGTGCGCCACCAGTGGAGCATGCAGCTTCGCGCGTACGGGGCGAGATGGCTGCGGCTTGCAGCCCGCCTACGGAACACGTCGCCACCTCGCGCGTGTGGGCATTGTCCCCGCCCATCGAGCTCTCGGCCTCGCGCGTCCTCGGCGCGCCAACCGCCGCAACCGCCGCGAGCATCGCGTCGAGGTCCTGCATGATGTAGTTGCAAGCGGCACGCAGCGACATTGTCGTTGTGCCGGCACCGCCGCCAAGGGAGCTGGCGCGGCTGCTGGCGGCGGTGCTGCTGCGTGTGACGTGCGCGTCGCCAAGTCTGCCGCCACCGTCGGCGGCGCTGACGCTAGCACTGCCACCCGTGCTGACGGCACTGCCGCCGCCAGACAAGGGGCGCATGGCATAGGTGGCAAGTGCTGGTGGAGGTGCGGAGTGCAGGAGCAGCGTGTTGTGACCCAGGTGGCGCGCAAAGTGCATCGCGGCGCTGACGATGGGCGCGTCACCACCGCCGCTGGTGCTGCTGCCGTGCTGCCGGCGCATGCCTGCCGCGGTGCCGCCGGTGAGCGCAAGTGCCACCGCTGCCAGCGTGGGCTGCCGCTCCTCGTGCAGCACCGGCGCAGCATCAGGGGCGTCCACCATGCCTGCCACCGCAGCTGCCGCCTGCCACGCGGCCCCGCCAATGGCGTCCCTCGCGGTGCATGGCAGGAACACCGCCGGCTGCGGCTGTGCAGCTGGGCTATGCAGCTGTGCTGCGGCCAGCCAGCTGTCAGACGAGCGCGATGAGCGCAGAGCGGACGGCAGCGAGGGCGGGAGCGTGGCAGCAGACGCGGCGCCACCAACGCCGTCGCCGCAGCCGCCGCGGCTGGGCTGCCTGCAGGTCACAGGGGCGAGCGCAGAGGCGGCCACGACGCTGCACGCGCTGGCACCGCCGCTGCTGCTTGCTGTCGTGCGCGCGCCCCCACCACCGCTGCTGCGCGTCATGCGCCGGATCTCGACGAGCGCCTGCGCCAGCTGTGCGTCTATCGAGTCAACGTGAGCCAGGTCAGCAGTTGGCATGGAGGCGCACTCCTGAGTGGGAGCCGCCTGCTCCGCGTGCCACTCGGTGCTCCCCTCCTCCACCAGCTGCGTGTCGATCGAGTCGCCGGATGCCGCGGCACCGGCGGCGCTCTCCTGACCGACCTCAAGAGCTGCCACTGTGCTCGCGTCATTGAAGTTGTAGTGGCCATGCGCCTCGCCCGCCCTCACGCCCTGGGCGAGTAGGGGCTCCTCCGGCGCGTCCCCCAGCGCCTCCTCATCTTCTGCCCCCAGTGCCTCCTCGACTTTCGCCTCTGCCCCCGCCTCAACCTCGTGCGCACCGGTGACGTCCTGTGGCGCAGCGAGCGGGGGCACCTCCTCCGACGTCGCCGCCTCTGCCTCCTCCGACGCCCCTTCCACAGCGACAGAGGGCAGCTCCTCCATCGCGGCCGCCACAACTACCTCGTTTGTTGCTACTGCAGCCTCCAGCACAGCGAGCGGGGGCAGCTCCGCCATGCCAGCTGCCTCCTCTGCCGCTACTGCAGCCTCCAGCGCAGCGAGCGGGGACATCTCCTCCGATGCGTCTGCCACTGCCGCCTCCGCCACCTCCAACGCCTTTTCCACAGCGAGCAGCGGCAGGGCCTCTGATGCGCCTGCCGCCGCCACCTCTCCTGGGGCAGCATCAGGGGGCAGCTCCTTGGATGTTGCTGCCAACTCCACCACAAGCGCATTGACTGCTGCAAATGGCGGCAGCGCCGCCACCACCTCGAGCGCGGCAGCCAGCGGGAGCGCCTGGTTGGCCGAGCTCCCGCGCCGAGATGCGTGGCCGCTGCTCACGTCAACAAGCTCGCCAGCTGCAGCATCGGCGTCGCCCGCCGTGTGGCGGCGCGGAAGCAACACCTGCTGCTGGTGCAGCTGGTCCTCCTGCTGGTGCTTCTGCTCTTGCTGCTCCTGCTGCTCCAGCTGCTGCTGCTGCTGCTGCCACTGCTGCCACTGCTGCTGCTGCTGCTCCTGCTGCTCCTGCTGCTGCTCCTCCTGCTGTCCAGCCCCGGGCACACTGCCGCCGCCGCTGCCCCCAGAGGACGTCACCCCGAGCGCGCGCGCGATGCACGCCGCCGTCGCACCGCCGCCGCCGCCGCCGCTGCTGAACGTGACCCACGCCTTGAACGCGCCGTGGCCCCCACCCGCAGGCAGCGTGCAGCCGTCTAGACCGGCAGCATCGACAGCCACGTCCCCGGCAGCACACAGCACCGCCAGCTGCGCACTGCCCCCGCCCAACGGCGACACGCACGCCCTCAGCGCCGCCAGCTGCGCCACAGCTGCGTCGCGCAGCTGAAGCCGCGCCAGCTGCTGCTGCATCTCGGCGCCGGCCGCGCGCCGCGCCGCGATGTCGGTCTCCTGGGCTGCGAGCAGCGCCTCCAGCCGGCTGATCATGGCCTCGTGCGCGGTGACGGCCGACGCCTGTGTGCGTGTTTCAGGGGGGGTCAGATGCGTTCAGATGGTGCCAGAGGGTGTCGAAGATTATTTGCACGTGCAGGGTACGACCTCCAGCCGGCTGGGCGTACCCTCGTGCATGGCTGCAGCCGAGGGGGAGGTGCAGGTTATGCCAGGTCGCGCTACTTGTACGTGCATGAGAAGAGATCTGCAGCCACCCGATCGTCTCCTCGCATGCATGCACGCAGGCACACTCGCATGGCGCCTCCATGCCCTCCCCCTCCAGACACACACGGGTGGTGGATCTGCCACCAATCACCTCAAACCCTTGAGCCTAAACCTCAACCGCATACCCTAACACAAATCCCAAACCCGACACCCTACACACTACCAACAAGACCCCATTGACACGCACACCTGCGTCGCCTCCGCCTCTGCCAGCTTCGCCGCAACTTCCTCCTCCTGGCGCGCCTGCAGCGCCTCGCCCTGTGCCTGCGGGCAGTGAGTGCACATGCGTGAGTGCAGGAGTGAGTGAGTGCATGTGTGAGTGAGCATGCTTGAGTGAGCATGCATGAGTGAGTGAGTGAGCATGCATGAGCTACTAGTAAGTGCATGGGCTTGGTAGTGACTGTGGGCAGGGAGTGCACATGCGTGAGTGCATGCGTGAGGGAGTGCATGAGTAAGTGAGCATGCGTGAGTGAGTGAGCATGCATGAGTGAGTAAGTGCATGGGCTTGTAAGTGCATGAGTCAGTGCATGTGTGAGTGCACATGTGAGGATGCGGGAGGGGAGGGGGGGGGGCAGCCACGCCGTGTTGGAATGAATGAGTGCCCGTCATCAACACCCTCTTAAACTTGCCACACAACCTAAGACAAACACCACACAAACACCTTAACTTAAGTAGGAAACCCTTGAAAATCTCTCTCTTGAAAATCTGCGCTTGACCCCATCTGCAGCACGTGCACCGCCTGCAGAACACCGCCCAGGCAGCTTAGCAGCAAGTTTCAGGAGCGTTTCACACACACACACATGCACACACACCCAACCACCCGCACACACCTGCAGCTCCCGCATCGCCTGCAACACGTCACTCAGGCGGCCGAGCAGCTCGAGCTCCTCCTCCGTCGCCCCTGCCGGGTAGCCCGCCGGGCCTGCCCACGCCGCCGCCGCTGCCACCTGCTGCTGCTGCCGCTGCCACTGCTGCTGCTGCTGCTGCTGCTGCTGCTGCTGCTGCTGTGGTGACATGCACGCCGGCACCGGCGCCGCCGCGGTGTTTGCACCCACCGCGCCTAGGGCATGCTCCTGGGAATTCGCTGCCTGGGGCCGTGCCGCCGCGCCCCCCTCGCGCAGCGCCACAGGCAGGCACTGCCGCAGCTTTGACAGGTATGCCTGGCTCTGGTGCTTTATCTGTGCGGACTGCATGCGCAGCCGCGTGGGCGTGGGCGTGGCGGCGGCGGCGGGGGTGGGTGCAGCAGCTGCGTCGCTCGCCCGCGCCCCAGCGCAGCTGCTGCCACCGCCACCAAGGCGCAGCGGGCGCGCGACGCCGAGCGCGACCACGTGCGCGCGGTGGTGGTGCGCATGCTGCGAGTGGTGCTGCCTGCCCTGCAGCAGCTGCTGCTGCGCCTGCTGCAGCGCGCCCGCAGCAGCGCCGCTCGTTGGCTGCCCGACGCGCACGACGTGTGCGCGCGGCGCGCCCTCACCCCCCGCCTTGACTCCACCCCCGCTGCCGGCCTTGGGCGCGGCGGCGGCAGGGGCAGCAGCAGGCGCTGGGCCGAACCTGCCAGCAGGCTGGGGGGCGCTCGCGCGGCCTGAGAGGCTGATCACGATTGTGCCGTCGATGAGCGCGTCCTGAAGCAGCGACTGCGAACGCTCGTGGAACGCGGCCAAGGTGACAGCCGCTGCTGCTGCTCCCGCCATTGCTGCTCCTGCCGCAGCAGCAGCGACCACCGCCGCCTGCTGCGGCGCCGCCTTCTCAAACGGGCTGCATGCGCCCGGCTCGTCAGCAGGCGCCGCCGGCTGGGCCAGTGCTGCTTTGCCTCCGGGCGCCAAGAAGAATGCCGCTGCGGTGCCGCTGGGGCCGCGCGGGGAGGCCATGACTTTGGTTCTGGGCGTGCTCAGGCACTGGGCACGTCGCGCATGGGGGGCGCGCCTGCATGCATGTGCGGACAGGCGTGTGTCAGGGAGGCATGCTTGCCTGCGCCATGCACGTGCCGTCGTGAGTGCAGAGCACATGCATGGTGTGCAGAGGGCACGCAGCAGAGTGCTGGTCCGCCTCCAGATCCACGCAGCACACGGCTGCTCCCCCCGTGCAGAGAGAACGCAGCTGTTGTTAGCAAAAGGGCCCCGACGTGGCAAGGCGGACCGACAAGGCGGGCGGCACTATTAAATGCTGGGGGCGTGCTGGGCCCCTGCTTGTTGCGGGGCTGCGATAATGCAGATAAATGCGCGCATTCATTATTTTATTCTCCGTGGTGCTTCGAAGCGAGCGTGCTGGGGGCGCACCTGCGCGGTTTGAGAGTCCAAGGGCTGTGCACCCACTCGAAGCTTGACGAAAATAGCGAACAAGAAAGCAGCAACGATGCGTTGAGGCAACGTTCGGGGGGAGGTGAGAAGGAGTGTAGGGAAGCAGTGTAGAATCGATATCACACTCGGCGCGACAGGCGGGCGCGGATGGAAGGATGCCTGCGTCACAAAACACAATCTCCAGCAGCACCTTGCGGAGATGAGATTACAAGCGTTGAGTGGCACGCATGCGCGATGCGGGCTGCGAGCATCACTTGCTGTCGGCGCGAGAGTGCCTGTAGCACCCAGCCCCTGCGATGTGTCAGCACAGTCCACGCACAGTGAGGTTTGTGCATGGCGTCATCTAAGCTGCGATTATATTTTTGCTCGCATGTGCTGTGGCACCTCCATGCATGCCCATGCATGCGTGTTCGCTCTTGTGCAGGTGGTGCACGAGCCTGCCGGGCGGGAGTCCAGCAGCAGAAGCGTCACCGGAGCAGCTGCGCACACGCGGGTGCGCCTGACACGACGCAGTGCTGTGGCGAGCGTGGCGTTGCTGACGCTGCTGCCGAGCCCGCTGCATGCTGGTGCTGCTGCTGCTCCTGCCAGCGGCGGCCCGAGCGCTAGCGCCAGCGCTGGCGGCAGCGGCAGCGGCATCGCCGACGCCAGCAGATGCAGCGGCACTGATAGCACACGCGGCAGCGGGGCGCTGCCGCTCGACTCGTGCCGCGAGCCGGCCTTCTCCTTCTCATTCCCGTGCGGCTGGAAGCGCGTCGACCTTCAGGACCCTGTGGACTACGGTGGGCGTGCCGCACACACGCACGCACACAAGCGCGCAGGAGTACGTCCCTGCCATGCACGCCTCCCCGTCGCCTGACCACACACACACACGCACACACACACCAAATGGTCCCGAGCATAAATCTTGTGCTAACAAAAACATGCCCACAGCAGCGCCTCCGTGCCCTGCCACCGTGTCCCCTTCAAAGGGTAGCCCTTACTAACTCAAAGGGTAGCCCTAACACACACACACACACATGTAGGTGTGCTCGCGTCTATTTACAACCCGCGGGAGCCCGGTCTCGAGACGGTGGCAGTGTATGCGGCCAAGACTGAAGCACAGAACACGGAAGCGCTCGGCAGCGCGCAACAGGTGCGTGTGTGTGTGTGTGTGTGTGTGTGTGTGTGTGTGTGTGTGTGTGTGTGTGCGTGTGTTTTGCACTGCGTCTCACTCAAAACTACCCGTGAGTGAGTGTATGTGCGTGCGTGCACGTGCGTGCGTTAGCATGACTGCCACACCAGTGGTGTCCTTAAGGAATGAGATAAAGTCGTGTTTGCCCCCGCAAAAATGGAGGGAATATGCCGAATTGCCCCCGCAGGAGGCAATTTTTTGCGGAAAAGTGTGAAAACTGCCGTTCTTCACACTTTTCGGAGCGAAATTCCCGCGATTTGCCCCCGCAGTTTCCCCTCAAATTTCCTGTTTAGCCGGGGGCTGCGGGGGCTGCGGGGGCGCTAAGGACATCACTGTGCCGCAGTCCCCTCACCATGTGGCCGCGCGTCAGTCATTTTGTTTTGGGCTCCTGGGAGCCATTGGGAGCCACTTGGCTACTTACGATCCCATCAGATAGAGCTCAACCAAGTTGCTTGCCAGTTGCTTGATGGTCTGACGATCCCATCAGATAGAGCTCGTCAAGAGCTTGAGAACAACCCATATATTTGATGGTCAACGGTCAACGTCAAGGCGGCGGTCAAGGCGGTCAATGGGACGTTGGTCCGCGCGCCGGCTCCCAGAAAACAACTAAAATAACTGAAAACAAAATCACTGCCGCGCGTGCACCGCAGATAGGGCAGCAGCTTGCAGACATCGCCCCGTTTGGGGAGCTGCAGGCAGCGACATCATTCGTTGCGCGGGGGACGACGTACTACCTCGTGCGGTGGGTGAGGCACGCGCCAACACGCAGAGAGAGAGAGAGAGAGAGGGATTCGTAACAGTCTCACCGCACGGGCAACAGGCAGCTAACTGGCAGCTGCCAGACAGGCAGCGAGCAGCAGGCAGACAGCAGCCAAAAAAACTGATCAGGACGTGACGCAGGAGCGCTTGCATTCGTGACAGTCCCACCGCATGGGCAACCTGGATTACGGCGCATGCCTGTGCTCACTAAAGCACTCCCTACGGCAATCGCTTCAGAAGCCGAGCAGCACCCATGGATCTTAAGTGCGTTCGCTGCGCACAAACCCTAACTGGGCCGTAACTCGGGCGACCGGCCATATGCTCGCTAGTACGAGAGGATATCACCAGATATCCAAGGGCTTGGGGATTTTTCTTTACTGCTAACACGCACTCGCGCGCACACACACGCACAAGCAAGGGCAGCTGCTGGGCAGCGAAACACACACTGGCGCGGCACACACGACAGTCAAATCCAACAACAGCAACAGTGCACGCGCCGGCACGCGCGCAGCCACGCCCACCCAGCACAGAGTCACGCCGGGTGCCAACAGCGCCACCACCATCTGCGACCAATCCCCCCCCACACACACACTAACACGGGGCAGTGTCACTAGCCCTTAGATCAATGCGCCTTGCATGCTAAATGACACGGGGCTGTGTTCGCAGACCAGGCCTTGCTTGGTGCATTAGACACAAGCTCCGCCCTACGCCGTAGCTAAGCTAAACCCGATGTCCCATGACACTCACACCCGCCACCCCAACGCGTACCACACCTCACAGCGTCATGTTCGGTGGCAACACAGCTGGGAAGTTCGGATCTGTGATCGAGTACCGATGCGTGGCGGTGCGCGGCGGCGTTCAGTACACGCTCCGGGCCACGACGTCGCGCTACCGCCACCTGGCGTACCCAGAGGTGCCCGCCATCATGGACGCAGTCACGCGCTCGTTCCAGCTGGCATGACGAGGCCGAGAACTCGATTACTCTGCGCAAGACGCAACGGGCCCGTGATTTTGTCATCTCTGCTGCCGGCACCTGGCATACCCAGGGATGCCCGCCGTCATGGACGCAGTCGCGTGCTCGTTCCAGCTGGCGTGACGGGAGGCCGAGACCTTGTCTACTCTGCTCAATGACACGCTGCCGCGACGGGGCCGTGATTTTGTTGACTCTGTTGCCGGCACCTAGCATACCCAGAGGTGCCCGCCATCATGGACGCAGTCGCACGCTCGTTCCAGCTGGCGTGACGGGAGGCCGAGGTCTTGTGTACTCTGCTCAATGACGCAATGTGGCCGTGATTTTGTCAACTCTGCTGCCAGCACCTGGCATACCCAGGGGTGCCCGCCATCATGGACGCAGCCGCGCGCTATTTCCAGCTGGCGTGACGAGGCCGAGACCTTGCTTACTTTGCTCACTGACGTGCTGGCGAGACGGAGCTGTTACTTTGTTAACTCTGCTTACATGAATGTGCCTAAAGGGCACCGGAAGGGGTCGGTATATTTAAAGCACGAGGAGGGCGAGGGGTGCGTTCAAAGTACTTAACAATTGCAAAACAAATGCATAAGGGCGGCGTGCCATGCACGGCTCTCCAACTGATTGTGTTTCCGACTCATCGTATTCCTGACTCAGCGTATGTACTGTTCGCTTCCTTGTGTGACCTGCTCTCAAGACCTGTGCTGTGTAATGCGACTAAAGAAGGCATGCCTTCAAGGACAACGCTCGTGCGCCGCACTGCTACTTTCGCCACTCATGGTGGATGACAATGTGGCATGCCATCATGCTCGTCCCAACAGCCCGGGGCAACAGCCCGGGGGCGCTTCCTTGACTCATCCTTGACTCATCCCCCCCCCCCCCTCGCTGACTACACGCCTTTCTCATGACCGTTCCTGCTGCTGCTTGAGAACGGCCGTCTTGTCCAGCGGCCTTATCCGCTCTTCTGCTTGAAGGTCGTCTTGACGTTGAGCACGTGGTAGGTGACGAGGCGCAGGAAGATGAGCATTGAGATCAGGATGCAGACCTGAGGGGGGAGAGGGGGATGAGGGGGCAAGCAGCGCAAGGGCAGGGTGAGCGTCGCACAGATAGGCTACCATGGATGTCCGATGGTGGGGAGCCGCAGTTAGATGAGCAGCATGGCGAGAGGATGTGGCGAGAGGATGCAGACCTGTGAGGAGAGAGGGGGATGAGGGGGCAGCGCAAGGACGGGCGTGGCACCACCACCACCGGCCTGACGCTAACACGGGAGAGGAGAGGGAGAGGAGGAGACAGCGACAGCGAGAGGGAAAGCGAGAGAGGGAGTGAGGGAGAGGGAGAGAGAGAGAAAGGGAGAGCGATAGAGGGAGAGAGGGAGAGGGGCAGCACTCGTGGCAGCGTGAGCGTGGCACCACCACCACCGGCCTGACGCCAACAAAGGCGTCCCACGGGCACCGCCAGCACGGGCGCCCGACGGACGGCAACATCGACCACACAAGCACGCACACACACTTCATTGGTGACCATTGATTGGTGACCATTGATTGGTGACCGGCTCTGCCATCAACAAAGACACTTGCACTGGCAGCGACGCCGCACGAGTAACCGAAAACACACACACACACACAGGCACACAGACACACGCACCTCCTTGGTGACCGGCTCGTTGACGTCCGCTCGCAGCGACGCCGCAGGGGTGCACACACACACACACACAGGTACACCCACACGCACAGGCACGCACACACACACAAACCGGTGTACACACGCACACACACAGGCACAAACACGCACCTCCTTGGTGACTGGCTCGTTGACGTCGATAGGGAACGTGCCGCTCGCAGCGACGCCGCAGGGGTCGATTCCGTTGCATGCTGATGGGTCCATGTCGCGCCCGCTGAACTCAATCTGTGGTTGAGAGAAAGAGAGAGGGCGTTATTGTAGGCAATAGAGAGGGTAACAGGCAAGTGAATTGTGTGTGGGTACGCATGCGTGCGTCTGTGTGCGCCCCCCCCCCCTCTCTCCCCTTCGAGTGCACACCTTGAGCAGCAGGTTCCATGTGCAGTAGATGAGCGAGACGTACCTTCTCAGTACCTCCCCACAGTCACACGCAACCAGCCACACTTTGAGCGGCAGGTCCCAGGTTTGTGCGTGCGGGAACTGCAAGCCTCTCTTTCTGTGCCTCTCTGTCTGTGTGTGCCTCTCTGTGTGTGCCTCTTTCTGTGTGCCTTTTTCTATGCCTGTCTTTCTGTGTGTGTGCGCGCACCTTGAGCAGCAGGTTCCAGCCCCAGTAGATAAATGAGCAGTACTTGAGCCACCCGATCCACACTGGCATGCTCCGCACGTAGAAGCCGCCGACGAGCTGCGGATGTAACATGCAGAAGGCGGTTACAAGAGATATTGCAACAAGCGCACACGAGAGGTCGTGCACGGAGGGGGGGGTCCCCTTCGAATCTTGTCACATACGGTTTCGTAGATGCCGCCGGCCAGCCGTTGCGCGCACGCGCTCATAATGTAGCAGTCGCATACCGTACAGGGCCTGCGCCTTCGCGGGGGGGGTGAAAAAATGATTGTTTAATTGCTCCGCGGGGGTCGTTTCCCATCGATTTCGGTCGATTTGACGCCCCAAATCGCGTTTTTTTTCGAGATTTCAATCGTTTCCAGCTTCAACAATACTTACTCGCGAAGGCACAGGCCCTGTATGGTACTATGCATTCGCGTCACGATCTCTTTCGAGAGAAAGGGTTAATGGGTCGAGCCACAGCCTGCCTGGTGCGGTGCACACGCGCGGGACGGTCGGCGCAGCGCCAGCACCACCTTGCTCCCGCTTCTATGTGTCCTTCTGGATCTATCCATCCGATCGGTGCGGCTCACCATGAAGATGAGCATCGACACGGTCGCGACCGCCAGGCAGTTCTTGACGTTCTTGAGCGAGGCGCCGATGAGAAGGCCGGCGCTCTGCGGGCGATTTGGTGGGTGGGAGGTGGGTGAGTGGTAGTGGTGGGGTGGTGTAGTGGTGGGGGCAGGGCGGGGAGGGCGCGGGCCGGCCAGGCAGTTCCTTCACGTTCTTGAACGAGGCACCGATGAGCAGGCCGGCGCTCTGCGGGCGATTTGGTGGGTGGGTGGGGGGTGAGTGGTAGTGGTGTTGGTGGGGCGGTGTAGTGGTGGGGGCAGGGCGGGGGAAGGGCGCGGGTCCGCCAGGCAGTTCTTGACGCTCTTGAGCGCGGCACCGATGAGAAGGCCGGCGCTCTGCGGGCGATTTGGTGGGTTGGGGGTGGGTGAGTGGTAGTGGTAGTGGTGAGGTGGTGTAGTGGTGGGGGCAGGGCAGGGAGGGCGCGGGCCGGCCAGGCAGTTCTTCACGCTCTTGAACGAGGCACCGATGAGCAGGCCGGCGCTCTGCGGGCGATTTGGTGGGTGGGTGGGGGGTGAGTGGTAGTGGTGTTGGTGGGGCGGTGTAGTGGTGGGGGCAGGGCGGGGGAAGGGCGCGGGCCCGCCAGGCAGTTCTTGACGCTCTTGAGCGCGGCATCGATGAGAAGGCCGGCGCTCTGCGGGCGATTTGGTGGGTGGGGGGTGGGTGAGTGGTAGTGGTAGTGGTGAGGTGGTGCAGTGGTGGGGGCAGGGCGGGGAGGGCTCGGGCCGGCCAGGCAGTTCTTCATGTTGTTGAACGAGGCACCGATGAGCAGGCCGGCGCTCTGCGGGCAATTTGGTGGGTGGGTGGGGGGTGAGTGGTAGTGGTGTTGGTGGGGCGGTGTAGTGGTGGGGGCAGGGCGGGGGAAGGGCCCGGGCCCGCCAGGCAGTTCTTGACGCTCTTGAGCGCGGCACCGATGAGAAGGCCGGCGCTCTGCGGGCGATTTGGTGGGTGGGGGGTGGGTGAGTTGAGTGGTAGTGGTGGGGTGGTTGTGTGGTGGGGGCAGGGCGGGAAGGGCGCGGGCCCGCAAGGCAGTTCTTGTAATCTTGAGCGAGGCGCCGATGGGAAGGCCAAAGCTCTGCGGGCGACTTGGTGGATGGGTGGGTGGTGGGTGAGTGGTAGTGGTGTTGGTGGGGGTGGTTGGGTGGTTGGGGCAGGGCGGGAAGGGCGCGGGCCCGCCAGGCAATTCTTCACGCTCTTGTGTGTGTGCCAACTCTGTCTTTGCTCGCTCTTTTCTCTCTTTTCTCTCTATTCGCACCTGAGCGATGAGCACCGAGAGCAGCACCGCCCACCAGTTGGAGAAGAACGCGCCCGGTTCCAGGCGCAGCCCGGCCATGAAGTAGATGATGATTGAGAGGATGGTCGGCAGGAGGCAGTCCATGGGGAGGTCGGAGAGGGACCTTTGGTGTGGGTGAGGGTGGCGTTTGTGTGTGTGTGTGTGGGGAGGGGGGTGAGTGGGCCATAAACTAGATGATGACCGAGAGGATGGTGGGCAGGAGGCAGTCCATGGGGAGGTCGGAGAGGGACCGTTGGTGTGGGTGGTGGTGGTGTGTGTGTGTGTGGGAAGGGAGGGGTGAGTGAGCCATGAAGTAGATGATGATCGAGTGGATGGTGGGCAGCAGGCAGTCCATGTGGAGGTTGGAGAGGGACCATTTGTGTGGGTCACGCACACACCTCGAGATGTAGTACGCTGAGAGTCGGTACATGCCCGACTGGCGCTCCTTGACGACCATGCTGAACTCGCTTGGGTAGTTGAAGATGGCCTGGGCAGATGTTTGGTGTGTGTGTGTATGTGTGTGTGTGGTGGTGGGTCGAGACAGCCTGCCTGAGCGGTGAAGATGCTCCCTCCTGAGCAGCACCACACGCAATGATCGGGCTCGATGGCCCCTGGGAAGGATTCAAGTAATTATGGATTTCACGGCTCGAGCAACTCTTGACCGCTCACACCAGGCGCAAAACACGGCGGGGTGTTCAGGCAACGCATGCCGTCGTGCTCCTCTCTGCGAGAGCTTTCCGACGCACCCCTCAACACCCTCTCCCATCAAGTGTGGGGTGCTCCCTGGGAAATGGGAAATCCGGCCCCGAGCGGTAAACGGCTTGCGGGGGGATCGCTGATCGGGCTCACCCACACCCACACTAAAGCCCCCCCCCCCCGCAAGACGGCCCGCGTGAGCGCTGAAGATGCCCCCGCCCCTACACAAAATCCCACCTGGAAGAGTGCGGTGGACCAGAGGGAGAGCACCTCGGAGAACCGCATGCTTCCGAGTCGAGCTCACACACACCCACACTAAAGCCCCCCCCCCCCAAGATGGCCCGCGTGAGCGGTGAAGGTGCCCCCCGTCCCTGCACTAAATCTCACCTGGAAGAGTGCCGTGAACCAGAGGGGCAGCACCATGAAGAACAGCACGCCGCCGAGTCGGGCTCACACAAACACACACACACACCAAAGATAGCCCCCCCAAGACAGCCTGCGTGAGCGGTGAAGATGCTGCTCACCTGGAAGAGTGCAGTGAACGAGAGGAAGAGCATCTCGAAGAACAGCACGCCTCCGAATCGGGCTCACACACACACTTCAGCCCCCCCCCCCCCCAGATGGCCCGCGCGAGCGCTGAAGATGCCCCCGTCCCTACACACAAAATCCCACCTGGAAGAGTGCGGTGAACGAGAGGAAGAGCATCTCAAAGAACAGCACGCCGCCGAGGTCGAGCGCCACTTGCGGGGTCAGCGTCGTCGCACCCAGCTGCGAGGTGCAAAATAGTGTGAGACCACAGAGAATAGTGTGAGAACATAGTGAGGATGAGTGGGAACGAGTGTGAATTTAGTGTGAGAATGAGTGCGAGGTTGTGGTGGTGGTGTCGCTGGTGGCGAGCGCCACTTGCAGACAGCGTCGCCGCACCCAGCTGCGAGGTGCAAAATAGTGTGAGAGAACAGAGTGAGGTTGAGTGAGAATGAGTGTGAGGACGATATGAATTTAGTGTGAGAACGAGTGTGAGTATGTGGTGGTGGTGGTGGTGGTGGCGAGCGCCACGTGCGGGGCCAGCGTCGCCGCACCCAGCTGCGAGGTGCACAACAGCGTGAAGCGTGAGAAAGTGAGAATGTGTGGGAAAGTGTGAGGACGAGTGTGAATTGAGTGTGAGCACGAGTGTGAGTATGTGGTGGTGGTGTCCAGTGATTTCCTTTTCGGCTATGCACAGCCAAATGGCCGTATTCCAAGTGTACTTTGACCTTGAACACAGCTCAAACCATCCAGTGATTGTGAGTCTGACAAGCCTGCCAGACAGAGCTCGTGAGCAGCTTGCACATGACCTACATCTGAGGACAAACGGCCAATGGGAGGTCACCGGTCAGCGTGGTCAAAGCAAAATCCGGTTGTGGAATAATTAACTAGAGATCAGGAAAAGGAAATCACTTGTGGTGTCGGTGTTGGTGTTGGTGGTGTCGGTGGTGGTGGCGGCAAGCGCCAATGTGTACCCCCCCCCCCCCAGACATACACACCTGCCACCAGAACAGGCCAGACAGCACGGCGACGATCACGGTCTCGCACACGCGCTGCCAAGATAGCACTTTGACGGCAAGCCCCCGCCCTCCTCACCCACCCACCCACCGCCCGCTCCCTGTTGAAAGTTTGCATGTGCATGGGCTCCATTCGTATCCTCACACACGCACCTGAAACCAGAACAGGCCAGAGAGCACGCCGACGATCACGGTCTCGCACACGCGCTGCCAAGACAGCGCAGAGAAGCGGCGCGTCTTTACGGAGCGCGACGAGAGGTAGCGAACCTGGTCGATCCAGCTCGCGCCCCACACCTGCGCGAGTGAGGGTTCAGGCGTTTGTGTGTGTGTGTGTGTGAACCTGCCCCCCATCTGCCCTCCGCGCCACAGGTGTGCTCGTCCTGCTGATCCGTCCCCGTGTCCTGCTGATCCCCCCCCGCGGACACACACACACACACACCTTGCCCTCCGGGCCCGTGTGCTCCTCCTCGTCCTTCTGATCCGCCCCTGTGTCCTGCTGATCCGCCACGCCGTCGTCGCCGATCTCGATACCGATCGCATCCGAGTCGACCACGTGCTTGCCCATCGTGCCGGCCGTGTGCGCCGTGCTGGTGCCCGTGCTATCACCCGAGGTGCCTGCACGCACAGCAAACATGTGTGGGTGAGTGTGTGTGTGGGGGGGGGGCGGGGGAGGTTGCGCAGGAGAGAGAGAGTGCCAGCCAGTCTGCGGCGTGTTGGACTGTTGCCTGCAGCCGTGCTGGTGCCTGTGCTGTCACCCGAGGAGCCTGCATGGCGACGCGGGCATGTGTGTGTGCGTGTGCGTCAGTGTGTGTGCGTGTGTGTGTGGGGGCATGTGTGTGGGTGAGTGTGCGTGTGCAGGGGCGCATCCGAGTCGACCGCGTGCTTGCTCGTCGTGCCGGCCGTGTGCCCTGTGCTGGTGCCCGTGCTGTTGTCACCCGAGGTGCCTGCATGGCGACACGGGCGTGTGTGTGTGTGGGTGAGGATACGTTTGCGTGTGAAAATGGGAGTGAGTGTACGCGTGTGTGCGTTGAGGTTGTGCAAGAGAGATAGTGCCAGCCATTGTGCGTCGTGTTGGATTGTAGCCCTGCTGGTGCTGTCACTCGAGGTGCTGTCACTCGAGGTGCCTGTATGGCGACGCCGGCGTGTGTGCGGGTGGGTGAGCTTGTGTGTGTGGTGAGGGTGCGCAAGAGAGCGAGTGCCAGCCAGTGTGCGTCGTGTTGGACTGTTGCCTGTAGCCGTGCTGGTGCCCGTGCTGTCGCCCAAGGTGCCCTGTACGGCGACGCCGGCGTGTGTGCGTGTGGGTTGGTGGGAGTGTGTGTGGGGGGGGGGGGGAGGTTGCGCATGCGAGAGAGATTGCCAGCCAGTGTGCGTTATGTTGGATTGTAGCCGTGCTGGTGCTGTCACCCAAGGTGCTGTCACCCGAGGTGCCTGTATGGCGACGCCGGCGGGTGTGGGTGAGTGTGGGTGTGCCGGGGGGGGGGGGGTTGAGGTTGCGCAAGAGAGAGAGAGTGCCAGCCAGTGTGAGTCGTGTTGGAGTGTTGCCTGTAGCCGTGCTGGTGCACGTGCTGTCGTCCGAGGTGCCTGCATGGCAACACGGGCGTGTGTGCGTGTGTGTGTGTGTGGGGGGGGCGTGCAAGAGAGAGAGTGCCAGCCAGTGTGCGTCGTGTTGGACTGTTGCCTGTAGCTGTGCTGGTGCCCGTGCTGTCGTGCGAGGTGCCTGCATGGCGACACAGGCGTGTGTGTGGGTGGGTTAGTGGGAGTGTGTGCGTGTGTGGGGGGGCAGGGTTGCGCAAGAGAAAGCGAATGCCAGCCAGTGTGCGTCGTGTTGGATTGTTGCCTGTAGCCGTGCTGGTGCTCGTGCCGTCACCCGAGGTGCCTGCACGCACAGCAAACATATGTGTGTGTGGGCGAAAGTGTGTGTGCATGTGTGTGTTGGGGGGGTGAGGGTGCACAAGAGAGAGAGACAGCCAATCTGCGTCTCTGTTACAGTCCCGATGCCCCCACCGAGCTGCCCCCCCCCCCCTTTCTCCACAGGCTCTTGTGCACATGCATGCTCTCATGCGTGCGCCTACCGTAGTACAGCCTTGCTGATTGTATAATTCCGAAGACCTGTCGGTAAGGATGATTTCTAAAAAATACTGCCGAAAAAGAAAACAACGCCAGAAGTGACGTCAAGACGGGGGAAATGAAATAAAAATCCCGCAGCAAGGCACCAGAATTCTAAAAAATTACCCCCTTTGTAAAAGTGGCGCCAAGGCAAAGCGGTACTACGGTATGCACGCCACCCACCGCCGTCCCGCCCTCAAGCACGTCCGTCTCTGCCACGCTCCCGATGCCCATGCCGAGCTTCACCCCCCCCCCTTTTCCACAGGCTCCTGTGCACATGCATGCGCCCATGCATGCACGCGAGTGTGCGTGCGCCCATGCATGCCACCCACCTCCGTCCCCGCCCTCAAGCATGTCCGTCTCTGCCACGCTCCCGATGCCCATGCCGGCGCCGTCACCGAGCTCAACCTCGCCCACTCTCCGGAGGCTCTTGGCCGACTCGCCACGCAGCACGGGGGGTGCAGACGCCTGCGCGGAGCTGTTGTCCCTGTGTGTGTGTGTGTGTTTGTGAGTGTGTGAGTAGGTTATTCACCCGCTTGTTGGCGCACGGTTGGTCACCCGCCTCGAAACGGAATCCCCCCAATGGTGACCGGAAACAGCCTATCTAGGTCTGCCGTTCAGGGTTCTCTGTAACAATCTCTCTCTGTGCGTGTGTGTGCGCGTCAGTGTGAGCGGAGAGGGCACAGACACCTGCACGGCGCTGTTGTCCCTGTGTGTGTGAGTGTGAGTGCGCGTGTGTGCGTGTGTGTGCGCGTGTGTGCGTGTCGAGAGCGCTGCAGAGCGTGAAGGGTGCAGGCGCCTGCATGCCGGTACCCGCAATGTCCCCCCACAATCTGTCCCCCCCCTGTCTCTCTGACACACGCACGCGCCCTTTCTCTATCACCCACACATGCGCGCACGCAACTGATCGACAGCCACGCGTGCACCCAACAGCAGCTTCTCCCCGAACACACACACATACACACACACGCACAAACACCTTGACAGGGACGCGTTGAGCGCGAGACGCCCGCGCACCGCCTCTTGTGCGCCAAGGACGGCGTCCGAACCGAGGTCTGCGGGCAGGATGCCGCTGCGTCCGGTGCCGACGGTGCGTTCTGTGAAGCGCTGCGCACACGCGGGAGTGGTGCGGATGCGTAAGTATTGTGTGTGAGTGCGCGCGCGCGCGCGTGTGTGTGTGTGTGTGAGTGTGTGTGCGTGCACGTCCGACCCGAGGTCTGCGGGCAGGATGCCGCTGCGTCCCGACCGTGCGTTCCGTGAAGCGCTGCAAAGAGATGAGAAAGAGTGTTGAGTGTGTGTGTGTGTGCGCGTGTGCATGCGTGTCTGTGGATGTGCATGTGTGCGTGTCTGTGAATGTGTGTGTGCGTGTCTGTGAATGTGTGCGTGCGTGTGCGCGTGTGTGCGTGTCTGTGAATGTGTGCGTGTGGTAAGGATGCCGCAGCGACCGGCGCGGTCGTACAGCGCTGCGGACACAAATGTAACGAATGCGATGTGTGTGAAAAATGGTACAGGGAGAGAGATTGTGTGTGTGTGTGCATTCATGTGTGCATGTGCACGTAGTCGATTTCACGGTCCATCGGACGCCTTTGATGCCGTGCGTGCGTGCGCGTGCGCGCGTGTGTGTGTGTGCACAGAGTTTGCAGAGTGGCATTATGTCCCCTTGTAGCGACGAGTGGTCACCCGCTATTGACAGACGCCCTTATGCAGACCTCTGTAACGAGATCGCCGTTATGTTTGTAACGATCTGGAATGGAATATGTGTGCACGTCAGTGGTTCCGTTAAGGATCTTGGAAAATGATGGCTCAACCCGGACGTCACGCTCATTTCGCCAATCTCAACTCGGAGGAGACGAATTTTGGCGGAAAAGGTGTACAAATGCCGATTTTCACAAATTTTTGGGGTCGAACTTCGCGCAATCTCAACCCGACGCGCCAAACCGAATCGGCCAATCTCAACCCGAAAGTGCACTTTGTCGGGGTGCGGGTTGCCTAACGGAAACACTGGTGCACGTCTTCGCACCTGCACCATCGAAATCATGATCTCACGCGCCTCGGCCGCGCCGTGCGTGTGTGTGCGCGCGCGTGTGCATGCGTGCGTGTGCATGTGTGAGTGTGCATGTGTGTGAATGTGTGCACGTCTTCGCACCTGCACTTTCGAAATCATGATCTCGCGCTTCTCGGCCGCGCGGTAGCCGGGCAGGTCCCCGCACAAAACTGACAAACAAACAACTGCGCCAGAAGTTCTGGCCCACAACTGACAAATAACTGCCAAATGACCCAAACAACTGGCAAGTAAGGACCGACCTGCACCATCGAAATCCTGATCTCGCGCGATTCGGCCGCGCCGTACCCAGGCAGGTCTCCGCAAGCAATGTCGAGGATGTGGTCGCTGCAAGGGTGTGGATGTGTGGATGTGTGTGTGTGCTGTTTGTGAGAGAACAGGGGGGCAGGTCTCCGCACGCAATGTCGAGAACGTGGTCGCTGGAAGGAGCACAGGGGAGGGGGGGGAGGATGAGGGGAGTGGAGGGGTGCGCGGGGGGGAGGTGAAGGGGCGGGGAGGTGAGTGAGGGCAGGAAGCGGATGATGTTGAGGCGGGGGATGAGGGGTGAAGGGGCGGGGAGGTGAGTGAGGGCAGGAAGCGGATGATGTTGAGGCGGGGGATGAGGGGAGTGGAGGGGTGCGCGGGGTGAGGTGAGTGAGGGCAGGGCAGGGGTCGCGCGTAGTGGCTCGCGGTGCGGCGCGTAGTAGTGGCGTGCGGCGGGTCGAGTGGTGCGCGCAGTCAAGCGCCTCACTCCCCTCACTTGGTGGTCACGACAAAACGGCATTGGCTGCCGAATCTTCAGTCTGTGCAGCCCCAGCGACCCCAACGCCGAGCCCTTGATATTTCTCACCTGGTGCACACCCTGAATGGGACCGGCTGCCCGTAGCGCGCAAACCAGTGCGGCGCCATATACACAAGAGCCCCCCCCCCCAAATGTATAGCCTGGTGGACACGCCAAATGGCACCGGCTGATGATGTTGGATTATAAGTCTGACACCACCTATGAGCTAAACCCTAACCCCCCCGAGCCCTCGAAATCCTTCACCTGGTGGACACCCCAAATGGGACCGGCTGCCCGTAGCGCGCAAACCAGTGTGGCGCGACGTGCGCGTCTCCATAGTACACGGTCTGCAGGGGAGGGTTCGGGGTTGGAAGGGTTTCGGGTTTTGAGTCTGCAGGTTAGCGGTCGGCAGCGTCTGCAAACAAGTGCGGTGCGTCGTGCGCGTCTGCGTAGTCACGGTCTGCGGAGGAGGGTTTGAGGTGGTGGGGTTAAAAGGTTTGAGTAAGCAGGTTGTAACGGTCGGCAGCGTCTGCAAACCAGTGCGGCGCGCACGTGCGCGTGTGCGTAGTACACGGTCTATGCAGATGAGGGTTTGGGGATGCGGGGTTTTTGGATTTCAGGGTTGAGGGTCTGCAGAGCAGGGTTTTGGAGGGGTCCAGGGTTTGGAGTTAGGGTCACGCAAACCAGTGCAGCGCGGCGTGTGCGTCTCAGTAGTAGACCGTCTGCAAATGAGGGTTTGAGGTTTCTTTGGGTTTAATTCATCTGAAATCAGCAGAGCAGCTTGTCACACACACACACACTCTCACACACATCTTCCCCTCAGACGGCAGCAGCAGCTTGTCGCACTGCTGGTAGAGCCACACACAGCATCAGCACCTTTACACACACACACACACACCTCCCCCTCAGCCAGCAGCAGCAGCGGCAGCCTGACACGCAAACACACACACCTTCCCCTCAGCCAGTAACAGCAGCTTGTCGCATTGCTGGTAGAGCCACACACACATCACCAGCAGCTTGACACACACACACACACACATCCCCCTCAGCCAGCAGCAGCAGCTTGTCACACACACACAAACACACACACACACACACCTTATCCTCAGCCAGCAGCAGCAGCTTGTCGCACTGCTGGTAGAGCCACACACACACAGCACCAGCAGCTTGACACACACACACACACACCTCCCCCTCAGCCAGCAGCAGCAGCTCGACACACACACACACACCTTCCCCTCAGCCAGCAGCAGCAGCTTGTCGCGCACACACACACACACACACACCTTCCCCTCAGCCAGCAGCAGCAGTTTGTCGCATTGCTGGTAGAGCCACACACACACAGCACCAGCAGCTTGACACACACACACACGCCTCAGCCAGCAGCAGCAGCAGCTTGTCACACACACACACACACCTTCCCCTCAGCCAGCAGCAGCAGCTTGTCACACTGCTGGTAGAGCCGCGAGCTCGGCTGGTGGATGGAGGTGACGATCGAGCGGCCTCCGGATGCCAGCATGCGCAGCGTGTGCATGAGCTGCGTGTGTGTGTGTGCGCGGCTGGTGGTTGGAGGTGACGATGGAGCGTCCTCCGGATGCGAGCATGCGCAGCGTGTGCATGATCTGCGTGTGTGTGCATGTGTGTGCGTGTGTGTGTGCGTGCTCGGCTGGTGGATGCAGCGAGCATGCGCAGCATGTGCATCAGCTGCGTGTGTGTGGGGTGGGGGTGGGGGCTTGAAAATCCCCACACTCCGACAGTGTGGACTCCCCACACCTTGAGCGCCGTCGGCGTGCGTGTGTGTGTGTGTGTGTGTGTGAGGCCCTTCAAAATCCCCACACTCCAACAGTGTGGACTCCCCACACCTTCAGCGCCGTCGTCGAGTCAAGCCCCGACGTCGGCTCGTCAAGCAGGACGACCGACGGGGGTGGGAAACTGAAAGTGTGTCTACCGTCCTAAGTTTGCCTTTGCGATTAAGTACCGTCCCCCCCCCCCCCCCCGCGAAGCTGACAAACCAAGATACATTGTCGGAAATCACGATGTGGGGCGTAAAAACGACTAAAAATAACGGAAAACGACCCCCGCAATCGCATTAAACAACTAGAGTTTCGACCCCCCCCCTCGCAAAGGCAATCAATATGGACGGTGGTAATGTTCCTCCACACTCCACAAACACCCCACACCTTGAGCGCCGTTGTCGAGTCCAGCCCCGAAGTCGGCTCGTCGAGCAAGATGACCGACGGGTTGGTCAGCAGCTCATGGCCGATGGACACGCGCTTGCGCTCGCCACCGCTCACGCCGCGCATGTACTGGTCGCCTGTGGGGAGGAGTGGAGTGTGTGTGTGTGTGTGTGTGTGTGCATGTGTGCGTGTGTGTGCGTGCGTGTGTGCGTGCATGTGTCCTGCGCGTGTGCTGAATCCACACACGTACACGCGTTTCCAGGGACCGACAGCACAAGTCAAAAACGCCAACATCGTGATCGGTCGAACAAGACCAACCTCGCTGTAAAATTGATCACACCCCCGCACACACAAACCACTCCACCAAATTGATCACACCCCCGCACACACACCAACCACTCAACCAAATCGACCACACGCGCACGAAACCCCACAGATGATCGTGCCCTTGCACTTGTCCAGACCCAGGCAGTCGATGACCATGTTGGTGCACAGTCCACCACTGCCCACACAGACACACACACACACACACACACACACACGGACACACGCGACCACTTACCGATGATTGTGTCCCTGCACTTGTCCAGACCCAGGCAGTCGATGACCATGTTGGCGCACAGTCCACCACTGCCCACACAGACACACACACACGCACACCCGCACACACACACGGACACACACGCGACCACTCACCGATGATTGTGTCCCTGCACTTGTCCAGACCCAGGCAGTCGATGACCATGTTGGCGCACAGTCCACCACTGCCCACACAGACACACACACACGCACACCCGCACACACACACGGACACACACGCGACCACTCACCGATGATCGTGTCCCTGCACTTGTCCAGCCCCAGGCAGTCGATGACCATGTTTGCGCGGTCGATCTTCTCCTGCTTGCTCCAGTTTTGCGGGAGCTGGAGCATCGCGGCGTAGAAGAGGGTCTGCATGCGTGTGCGTGTGTGTGTGTTTGATCGGGTTTACAGTCCGTCCGACGCCTTTGCTTGCACAATACACCCATGTGTGAGTGTGTGTGTGTGTGTGTGCGCACCCGTTTCCCACCTGGCAAGCGCGTTTGCTTCGAGCAGCCTGCCGCCGCCGGGCCCTCTGCTGCCCCCGCCCCCAAGCCTTCCGCCAACTCCTGCCCCCTCCCCCAAGCCTACCGCCAACTCCCCCCCCGCGCCCTCCGCCGCCCCCCCTCCCAAGCCTTCCGCCAACCCCTCCCCCGCGCCCTCCGCCACCCCCCCTCCCAAGCCTTCCGCCAACCCCTCCCCTGCGCCCCGCGCCACCTCCCCTCCCAAGCCTTCCGCCAACCCCTCCCCCCCCACGCCCTCCGCCGCCCCCGCCAACGCCAACGCCACCCCCGCCATCGTCACCTCCGGCCCCAAGACGTCCCTCACCCCCCCTGTGACTTCCGCCGCCCCCCTCCCATCGTCACCTCCGGCCCCAAGACGTCCCTCACCCCCCCTGTGACTTCCGCCGCCCCCCTCGCCACCACTCCCACCGTAAGGCCCGCCAAATTTTCCGAACGCGGCCAGTCGACCTCGCCCGCGCGCCCGGCCGCGCGCCCGGCCGCGCGCCTCTCCACCACTTCCACCGCCCCCGCCACGAAGCCTGCCAAGCCTGCAGCGCGCGGCCGGTCGGCCTCCCGTCTCCGCGCCCTCAACGCCGCTGCCAACGCCGTTGCCGCAGTCGCATCTGCCGCAGCCGCCGCACTCCTCCCCACCTCCCGCCCCCACCCACGCCACTGCAGGCTCCCCCTCCTTCCAGGGGTGGGACCACGCAGCCGGCACCGCCGACTCGCCCACCACCCCCCAGAACGCCCTCACTACCACCGACGCGCCGCAGCCGGCACCGCCGACACGCCCACCACCCCCCAGAACGCCCTCACTACCACCGACGCGCACACACCCTCCGAGCTCTCCAACCCCGGCACAGGGGTTGCAGACTACGGCGGCCCCTCCACGCACGAGTCCCCGGCCTTTGTCACCCGCAAGGGCAAGGGCTCGATGATCGAGGCCATCAAGATCCGCGAAGCATCTGCAGGCATTGGTCAGCGCACCACCCGCTCCATCACCCGCTCCATGTCCCTCGAGCAGCTCCCCCCCTCCGGCCCCGGGGTGGGGCAGGAGTAGGCGGGCCCCACCCCACCGACGGGCAGGACGACTAGCCACCGTCCCTGCACCATCCGTCCCCCCGGCGACCAAGCGCCCCCACCGCCTTCACCCACGCCACGAGCTCATCGCGGCCACCTTCAACTGCTGCACCCTCTGGGGTGCAGCAGATGGCTCACGCTTCAACCCCATGGCACACCCTCTTGCTCTCGCCAAACACCTCGCACACCTCCGCATCGACATATGCGGCCTCCAAGAGGTGCGGCACCCCGGCTCCGGTAGCCAGCTGCTCGAAGAGAATGGCTACCACTTCATCTGGTCCGGTGGGACCAAACACACCCACGACGTCGGCGCCCTCCTCAGCCCTGACACCGCCAAGCTCCTCCTCAAAGAGGGCGGCTACGCCGCACTCAGCGACCGCATCCTCGTCCTACGCTTTCGCCCCGCCGGCGCCCCTCCCGTCACCGCAGTCATCGCTTACGCCCCCACAGACGCCGCGGATGACGCAGTCGCCAAGGACGCGTTCTACGAACAACTCCACCGCGACGTGAGCGGCATCCCCCGACGCCCACCCGTCGGTGGGTTCGTAGGCGACTTCAACGCCAAGATCACAGCGGCATCCCCCGACGCCCACCCGTCGGTGGGTTCGTACGCCTGCCCCCCCCCTCCACCGCCCCTCCTTCTTCCCTCCCTACTCCCCCCTTGCCGGGTTCCACCACAAACCTGTACACCTTCTTCCCCACCCCCCTTCGAGCGTATTTTCCTGGTACAGCAACACCCAAAAGGATTGCAACATCCAAGACTACATCCTCGTCCGCCGCCCTCACCTGGGCTCCGTGCAAGACGTGATTGCAACATCCAAGACTACATCCTCGTCCGCCGCCCTCACCTGGGCTCCGTGCAAGACGTGCGAGCACGATGTCCTCTTCCGCTTCTCCAGAGCCTGGAATATCACCCACTCCCGCCGTCCTCCTCCGCCCTCCCGCTATTTCACCGACCTGCTCCGAGACCCTGACACGCGGCTCCACTTCGCGGCAGCAGTCGAGGAGGCCCTCGCCACTCTCCCCCCTTCCCCGAACCCCCCCCCCCTGGACCAGATGACGAGCCACCTCACCGCGGCCATCCACTCAGCGGCCAGATCCACCCTTGGCCCGACCAGATGACGAGCCACCTCACCGCGGCCATCCACTCAGCGGCCAGATCAACCCTTGGCCCCCGTCCACGCGAGGTCCCCATCCACTTCTACCTCCCCCCCGAGACTCTCAAACTCGCCCACGACCTTCAGTCCATGCGTTCCGACAGTGCACTGACTGGCAACCGTGACGCCCCCAAGGAGGCGCGCATGACTGCCGAGCTCAAGTCCGCCATCGCACGCGCCACCAACAAGCATTGGGACGGTGTCGCTCCACGCGTGCAACACGATTTTGACGACAACAACCCCCACTCCGCCCACCGCATGCTGTCCAAACTCGTCGACCGCCCCCCTTCCGCCGCCCTCCCTGTCCTCCGTGTCGGCGACCACCTGTGCTTTGGAGCTCAGGCGGTGGCAGACGCGTTTGGAGAATATTTCCGTGTCCTCCACACTCCACTCACCGCCCCCGTCTCCCTCCCCCTCCTCCCCCTCCACTACCCCCGCTCCGCCTTCCCGTCGCCCCCTCCCCCTTCACCCCCCGTCCTCCCCTCCCATCCCCCTGCCGTTCCCCCTCCCCTTCTCCTCTCCATCACCCTCCCCCACTTTCGCCCCCCCTCCCCCTAGACCGCCGTGTTGCTGATCAGCTACGTCTCACTTCGCCCCGCCCCCTCCCTCCTCTCCCCCCCTCCTCCCCTCCCTCATCGAGCTGAGTGGTACCATCCAGCGATCAAATCCCTTCAGAAACTTGCCCCCGGCCTCTGATCGACACATTCCACCTCCCCCCCTACAACACAGGCGGTGCACTCCCGCAATCACCGCAACCGCCCCCGTCCATCCACGTATCATCTCTTGCAGCCTGTTGGAACACCACCTCCATCCCCGCCGCGTGGAACCAAGCAGACATCTGCCCCCTCTACAAGGGCGCATCATCGGGCCCACCCACGCGCAGCAAGTCCTACCGCGGCATCTCCCTCCTGCCCGTCGCTGGCAAGGTCTACACCCCACGCGCAGCAAGTCCTACCGCGGCATCTCCCTCCTGCCCGTCGCTGGCAAGGTCTACACTCACATCCTCCTCAACCGCCTCGAGCTCCAGCTTGACCCCACCCTCAACACTTCCCAGTTCGGCTTCCGTCCGGGCCGTGGCACCTCCGATGCCATCTTCACCCTACGACGCCTCCAAGAGGAGTCACACCGCGCCCGCGCCCCCCTCCATGTTCCTCCACCGCGGCGCGCACCCTGCCCTCCTCGCACGCATCGAAAGCCTCTACTCTGATGCCACCGCCAGAGCCCGAGTCAACGGTGCATACTCCGCCCCTTTCCCTCTCAAGCTGGCGTCAAGCAAGGCTGCCCCCTCTCCCCCCTCCTCTTCAACGTCTACATCGACACAGTTGTCCGGTCCCTGATGGCTGCCCCCTCTCCCCCCTCCTCTTCAATGTCTACATCGACACAGTTGTCCGGTCCCTGATTGCCCAGCTCCCCAACGCTGGCATTCAAATTGGCTACATGATCGACAGAAAACTGTTCACCCC
>VFSX01000050.1:553171-575671 GCA_016618255.1 Chlamydomonas sp. UWO 241 | reverse complement strand
CCCTCCTTCCCGTCCCGGGCAAAGTCTACACCCACGTCCTCCTCACCCGCCTCGGACGACACCTGGATGACTACCTCTCCACCTACCAATTCGGCTTCCGGCCCGGCCGAGGCACCACCGCCCCCATCTTTACCCTAAGCCGCCTCCAAGAGGAGTCTCACCGCGCCGAAGCCCCTCTTCACGTGGCTTACATCGACCTCTCCAAGGCTTTTGACCGAGTCAACCACACCGCCCTCTGGCACACCCTCCTCCGTCGAGGCGTACACCCCGACCTCCTCTCCCGCCTCGAGAGCCTCTACTCTGGTGCCACCGCCAGAGTCCGTGTAGGCGGCGCCTACTCTGCCTCCTTTCCCCTCGAAGCTGGAGTCAAGCAAGGCTGCCCCCTCTCCCCCCTCCTCTTCAACATCTTCATCGACACCGTCATCCGATCCCTGATAGCCCAGCTCCCCAACGCAGGCATCCAAATCGGCTACGTGGTGAACGGCACTCTCCACACACCCCTCCCAAGCCACGGTTTCGACTCTACCCTACTCCCCCTCCTCCTCTACGCGGACGACATAGCTCTGATGGCACTCGACATCGATGCCCTCAAAGACATGCTCGCCCGCCTCGACCAGATCTGCTCCGACCTCGCACTCGAGATCAACTACGCCAAGACCGTGCACCAAACCCTGGGTCACCCGTCTGCCCACACCGACACCCCAGCACCGATCTCCATCCCTTCCACTTCCTCCTCTAACCCCCACCTCGTCCACCCCACAGACAAGTTCAAATACCTCGGCAGTATTTATTCCACACCCGCAGCCCCCTCCCCCTCCGATGCACACCCTGTCTCCCACTCAGACGCCGGGATACTCGATGCCGAGATCTCACGCCGCATTGGCTCTGCCTGGTTTGCCTACAAACGCCTTACCCTACGGTTCTGGGACGCCCCCCCTGAAGTCATCTCTGACTCTACTAAGATCCGTCTGTACAATGCCTATGTTGTTTCCGCACTCCTTTATGGATGCCAAGCATGGACACTGAACAAAGCCCACATCCACCGCCTCGAGGTTACTCACAACCGATTCCTACGCCGCCTTAAGCGGATCCCCCACAACCTTTCCCCTTCCTCCCCTCACACCTCCACCATCGAGATGCACGCCAAGGACCCACCCACAGCGCCCATCATCGACACCATCAACAAACACCGAGCTGCGTTCATCGGTCCCCTCATCCGCCACCTCCCCCCCTCTCCATCTCCTCAGCCACCCTCCACACCCCATCTTCCCAGCCACCGCCGCACTTTTCATGTGCCTCCCCAGCCCCTTCACCCTCCACACCCCATCTTCCCAGCCACCGCCGCACTTTTCATGTGCCGTCGACCGGACGCGGATGGCCTCCACACGGGAGGGGCCATCACGTCGTACCGGCAAAATGCAGGTGACATTTTCACATCCCAACGGTTTCGAGACGCCGTCAAGAATCGCTTTGACCAGTTCAAACGAGAGCGAGCCAAGTACGCCGCGTACCCAGAGCTCACGCGCATCCTCGACAACCGAGTCCCACCCGGATGGCTCACCCTAGCGAGATTTCCACAGCTGTGGGAGTCCATATGCGGCGATCTGATTAAGGCGGGATAGAGGTTGCGACCACCACACAGCCTCAGAGAGAGTGAGAGTGATCACAGTCAGTTTAGTCAGCGTACAACACAGCGTACTTAGATGCAGTGCCTCAGAGGCAGCCCCCCCGCAGCAGAGTGGCATTATATCCCCTCATAGCGACGAGTGGTCTCCCGCTATTGACAGACGCCCTTTCGCCGACCTCTGGAACGATATCGCCGTTATCTTTGTAACGATCTGGAATGGAATGGAATGGAATGTGTGTGTGTGTGTGTGTGTGTGTGCTGCACGGGTGGGCATGCAACACGAGCCGCGCAGCAGATCTGTGGGTGTTTTGGCACGGTCCGAGGGGAGGAGGGGGTGAACAGATCTGTGGCTGCCAGTGGTGTTGGTGTTTTGGCAGCATGTGCTCGTCCGCTCGCGCGCACGCTCAAGGATGGTGGTAGCGCGTGCGTGCGGGGCTGTGCGTCGGCAGGCTTCTCGCTCTGTTTCCTCTCTGCCGAGCAGCCATCCAGAGGCTGTGCAGGCATTACAACTACTCTGCCACTTCCCCTGTGCCACAAACGCTGCTACTCTCCCACCCACACCACACCACGCGCACACCACACACGCCACCTCGCCTCACATGCACGCGCATATTCACCACCCAGCCACACCACACACACGTCACCCACACCACACACACACACACACACACTCCACTCCACCCCACATGTACGCACGCGTGATTGACGCAGCAGGGGGCGAGCTGCCCGCCGCGCTTCCCACTACATACATACACAAACACACACACGCTCGCCACACACACACACACACGCAAGCACACACACGCACACGCACATGCACACACACACACACACACAACACACACATACACTCATGCACACACTCCACCCCACAGGTACGCACGCGCGATTGACGCAGCAAAAGGCGAGCTGCCCGCCGCGCTGCCCCCGTGGCTCGGCCTCGCGTCGCTGTGCGCGGACGCTTTCCTCGAGCCACTGTTTGGGAGGTGGGTGTGGCTGTGGGTCTGGCCACTAAGTTGCGTCCTCGGGATATGCTTGGCTGTGCCTGGTTGCTCTGTTTTGTGCGCGCGGACGCTCTCCTGGAGACGCTACTCGGGCGGTGAGTCTGGCCTGTGCCTGTGCCTGTGCCTGTGCCTGTGCCTGTGCCTGTGCCTGTGCCTGTGCCTGTGCCTGTGCCTGTGCCTGTGCCTGTGCCTGGTTGCTCTGTTATGCGTGCGCGTGCTTGCGTCGCGACGCTGCGCGCGGACGCCCTCCCCGAGACGCTACTCGGGCGCTACGTCTGGCTGTGGGTGTCAAAGCCACCAGGGAGGTGGAGATGGGAGGTGGAGATGGGATAGGCTGAGCCAGACCAGTCGTGGCGGGTCTGGCTGTGGCTGTGGTTGTGGCTGTGGCTGTGGCTGTGGGTCCGGCCATTGCAGTGAGGCCTGTGGCTGTGCCTGGTTGTGTCTCGTTAACCATGCACACACATACACACACACACACACACGCACACACCAGGGGTTTCCTTGGGGTCAGTCATCTTTTCGTTTTTCCCGAAGAGGCTTTCCCAGTTTCGTCGGGATTTCGGGCTGCAGGCGTCAAAAAGTGTGAAAATCGACGATTTCACACTGTTCCCCGGAAAAATCGCCTCCGCACGTCGTTTTTCCCGAACGTACCCTACCCGAAACCATCGGGATCGCGCCCTCTGAGCACGCTTCTTTTCGTTTCCCGATCGGGAAGGAAACCCCTGGCACACACACACACACACACCGTCAGAGGTACGCGCGCGTGGTTTGCGGGGCAGTGGCGGTCTCCCTGGTGCTGCGTGCCACACGCCATGTCCATGTCTCTCCGCCCGCATGCCTGCGTGTGCTGCCTGCCTGCCTGCGTGCACGTATGAGCAAACGCCCCCCCCCCAGACACACACACACACCCGCCCCCACCACCTCCCACACACCACACCACCACACGCCCTCTCTGTGCGCAGAGGCGCCTCGCTGCGAGCTGCACAAGTGCTCTCCAGCGCCCTGCCGTCGCACCTGCGGCGCGCGGCGGCGGCGCTCTGGGGCGGCGCCCCACACCGCGATCCGGGCGAGGGCGGCGGCATAACGTACGGCGGAGCGCTGCTCGGGCGCGGTGCCGGCGGCGGCGGGTGGGTGCGGGCGGCGTGGCGGCACGCGCGCGCCGCTGGCGGCGCGCTTTCGCGCGAGATGGTTGGCCGGCGGTGGGAGGGCGAGAACTTTGCCGCGGCGGCGCTGGGGGGCGCGCTCGCGCTCGTGCTGTGGGCGCGGAGGGCGCGAGTGATGGGGGGCGGAGGGCGGGGCGGGGCGCGTGGGGGCGGCGCGCGCACGTGAGCGGTGCGTGCGCGCACGCGCCCTGCTTGTGCTTGCTTCCCCGCGGCTGTGGGCGTGGGCACGGGGAGCCAGAAGGGGCGGAGGGCGTATGCACGAGCAGCTTACAGTACGCACCTGCAAGCGTAGGATTGAGGGAACTGGCTACCACATACCGCGCACAAGCGCGCCATCCGGGCGAGGCGTTGGTCGCGCCGCGCTCGCGGCCGCGCCATCGGGCGCGGACAAGGAGTGCTCGAGAACTGCTTCCTCTGCTTCTCCTGCCTCTGCTCCAGGATGGTCGGAGTCTGGCGAGACGCCTCCCCGGGGCCTCCCTTGTCCACGGAGGCACGTGGCGCCCCCTCTCCATGCACGCCCCCTCCCTTTCGTGCGGTGGCTGCAGTAGCCGTGTATGGCCACAGGTCCGCACTTGTTCTGCACCTCCCACTCGCGTCGTGCCTGGCCTGACTTGGCGTATCACCATCAAGCCAGGCTAGCCACACGCGAGCAGCGACGAGCCTGTTTTGCTCGCTTTGTACATAGCTAGGCAGTTCAGTAGGCAGCTTGTGACCCCATGTAGCAACCTAGGTCAGACATTACATGGGATCATGACAATTAAAACAGCCTCTCTAAGTAATGGCCCATGTGCACGGGCAAATAACACAAGCGGTTCGCGTGACATGCCGCCTCGTATGTACATGTATAAATTCGTTTGAATGTTGTAGAGCCTGGATGACCGATCGCGGACCATTGATGCTTGATGTCAGCTGAAGCGGCGCAGAGGGGCCACGACCACTACCAGTCGTCCGCGCGTTCGTACCGCACGCGCCCCTCGCCCTGGCTGTGGTGCAACCCTGTTGTCGGGAGAGGGTGGCGCGGTGGCGGTGTGGGGTTTAGGGAGGGGCAGATGGGCGGTTACATTTACAAAGGTATACCACCACCACAGGGGGGAGATTGAGGGGAGGAGGTAGGAGGCAGTTACTGCGCAGGGCGGGGGTGGGGTGGGGGATCATTGAGCCCCAGTTTTGGGAGCCAGAGAATCGGGGCGTGTGCACGCAGAGAACACAAGCACACGTAGACAAAGCACACACTCACATGCAGAGAGCACACGGGCACATGGTGCAGGCACCGCGATGGTGGTGCGCGCTGCGGCCCGCCACACGACCGAGGACATTGATTGACTGGCGCTTACGCGGGGTCGCGGGCTCCCTCGTAGTAGAGCCCCCCCTACACTTCCTAGTCTAGGCCTGGACTCGCGCCCGGAGGGGGACGCTGCGTGGCCTTGCGAGCTCTCCTAGAAGAGCCCCCCAAGACGTGTTGCCTAGGCCTTAACGCCCCAGGGTCCTCCAGGCGCGTACGTGTACAACCTGAAACCCGCGCCCCGGGGTCCTCCGGACGTGCACATGTAAAAAACCTGTCAAACCAAATGAAAAAAGCAACGGGCCCACAGCGCATCAGCCCACAGCCCGCAGCGCATCAGCCACAGCCCACAGCGCATCAGCCCGCAGCGCATCAGCCCGCAGCGCATCAGCTCACAGCCCGCAGCGCATCAGCCACCCACCATACGCAAGGTACATGAGCACGCATACGACCATCCAGCATGCCCAGAACACGAGTGCCCACGGAGACAGGCTGCGGGGGCACGGGTGTGTGTGCGTGCGCGTGTGGTGGCAGGTGTGCACGTGTGCGCGTGCGCGCGTGTGCGCGCGTGTGTGCGAGTGCGCGTCGGTGCGCGTGCGGTTTTGTGCGCACGTGCATGTGTTTGTGTGTGTGTCGAGGAGCGCCCACGGAGACAGGCTACGGGGGCACGTGTGTGTGTGCGTGCACGTGTGGTGGCGGGTGTGCACGTGTGCGCGTGCGCGTGTGTGCGCGCGTGTGTGCGAGTGCGCGTGGGTGCGCGTGCGGTTTTGTGCGCACGTGCATGTGTTTGTGTGTGTGTCGAGGAGCGCCCATGGAGACAGGCTACGGGGGCACGGGTGTGTGTGCGTGCGCGTGTGGTGGTGGGTGTGCACGTGTGCGTGTGTGTGTGTGTGCGTGTGCACGCGTGTGTGCGAGTGCGCGTGGGTGCACGTGCGGATTTTGTGCGTGCTTGCGTGTTGGTGTGTGTGTCGAAGAGCGCCCACGGAGACAGGCTGTGGGGGCACGGGTGTGTGCGTGCGCGTGTGGTGGTGGGTGTGCACGTGTGCGTGTGTGCGCGCGTGTGTGCGAGTGCGCGTGGGTGCGCGTGCGGTTTTGTGCGCGCGTGCGTGTGTTTGTGTGTGTTGAAGAGCGCCCACGGAGACAGGCTGCAGGGGCACGGGTGTGTGTGTGTGCACGTGGGGTGGTGTGTGTGCACGTGTGTGTGCGCGTGTGTGTGTGCGCACGTGTGCGAGTGCGCATGGGTGCACGTTTTGTGCTCGCGAGCGTGTCGGTGTGTGTGTCGAAGAGCGCCCACAGAGATAGGCTGTGGGGGCACGTGTGTGTGTGCGTGCGCGTAGGGTGGTGGGTGTGCACGTGCGTGTGTGTGTGTGTGTGCAAGTGCGAGTGCATGTGTGCGCATGGGTGCGCGTGCGGCTCTGTGCGCACGTGTGTGTGTGCGTGTGTGTGTGTGTGTCGAGGAGAGCCCACGGAGACAGGCTGCGGGGGCACGTGTGTGTGTGCGCGGGCGTGGGGTGGTGGGCGTGCACGTGCGTGCGTGTGCGCGCGTGCGTGCGAGTACGCGTGCGTGCACGCGCGGTTTTGTGCGCACATGCGTGTGTTTGTGTGTGTGTCGAGGAGAAAGTTGGTTTCATCAGACATCCCGACACCCACCCCCCGCGTATGGTGGTGTGTGTGTGCACATGCGCGTGCTTGCTTGCGTGCATGTGTGTTTGCGTCTGGCGACCAGGGTGGAACTGTTACAGTTACATCGGCTTTCCAGCAAAGACCACCTCCTAGTCCTAGTACCACTGCCTAGACCCAAGTCCAGTTCTGGCCCTAACAATTACCTGTGTGGGGTGGTAGGGCGGAACTGTGGGTCGAGAAAGCTAAACACTGGACGCCCACCTGGCGATTAGGAAAACAGCTTCATGGCCAACAGTGGCGCACCCACCCACTCGCAACAGCCACCCACCATGCTGTTGCAGCAAGCAGTAAGTGGAACCGCCATCTAGCCCACCCCGAAAAAATTGCCTCCGCGCGTCAGTTTTCCCGAACGCACCCTCCACTCTAACTGCCTTCGTTGCATTCTGGGTGTGCGCCTGGTCGACCGGCACAGATTAACTTATACTCGGCAGGCGTGCGACACTGAGCCAATTGAGAGCCTTGTGGCAAAGCGATCAATGCAGTGGCTAGGCCATGCGATGCGCATGCCGGCTTCACGTCTTCCTCGTACGACTTTTGACTGCACAATGGATGTGGCTCGGCAGGAAGGCCGGCCTCCAGCCTCCTCCCGACACTATTTTCTTAAGCTACTGATTCAGCAGCTAGGCGAACTAGTGGCACTCGTTCTGATTGGAAGACTTTTTCGGACACGGCGTTTGAGCGTGCTCAGGATAGGGTCGGGTGGAGAGCCGTGGTGTACGGTCCGGCTGCCCCTCAGGCGCCGGCCCCTCCACCACGGCGGTCAAGTAGATTGGCAAGCGCAACTTGACCCCCTATCCCCAAGAAGCAGTTAGGACCTATTTTGGAGGCGTCGCACAATAGCTCTAATTGTTAGGCCAGAACTGGACTTGGGTCTAGGCGGTGGTATGGCTACCGCCCCTCACAAGTAATTGTTAGCGCCAGAACTGGACTTGGGTCTAGGCGGTGGTACTAGGACTAGAGGTAGTCTTTGCTGGAAAGCTGATGTAACTGTAACTGTAACCCTCCCCAAAACCATCGGGGACGCGCCCTTAGGTTCCCCTCATGAATACCCATAACTGCACGCAGCCCTCACCTGGCAATCAGGGACAGGTTGATGGCCATGCCGAGCGCTAGCACCTACACTGCGCACCCTAAAACCCAAGCCCTGATAACCGTCCGGGCGGTTAGCCTT
Organism: Chlamydomonas sp. UWO 241; assembly: GCA_016618255.1. Classification (NCBI taxonomy): domain Eukaryota; kingdom Viridiplantae; phylum Chlorophyta; class Chlorophyceae; order Chlamydomonadales; family Chlamydomonadaceae; genus Chlamydomonas; species Chlamydomonas priscui. The sequence continues at coordinate 567,741 of VFSX01000050.1, read as the reverse complement.
CGCGTATAATTATCGTTTTTTGCCCCCCCGCGAAGCTCAGAAGCTAATATAAATGGTCGAAAATCGCGATTCGGGGCGTCAAAACGACTATAAACGACCCCCGCAATCGCATTAAACAACTATAGTTTCGACCCCCTCCGCGAAGGCAAACAATATGGACGGTACTTAACACTTATTAATGTGTGTAAATTAACACACTCCACCAAGCCAAGCCCTTCACCTGGCGATCAGGAACAGGTTGATCACCATGCCGAGCGCGGGCACCCACGGCACGAGCGGCACCGCGAACGAGCCGAGTGGCGGCGCGTAGCGAATCGGGAACGCGGCGAGAGCGCCGGTTAGTCCGATGCAGACACCTGTGTGTGTTGTGTGCGTGTGCGTGTGTGTATGTGTGTGTGTGTGTGTGTGTGTGCGCAGGTGATCAAGTGTCAGGGCCGAGTCTGTATGGGGGACAAGTAGCGAAACGGGAGTGCGGCAAAAGAGCGCCGGTTAGTCCCATGCATGCGCCTGTGTGTGACGTGTGTGACATGCGTGTGTGTGTGTGTGTGTGTGTCAGGGCCATGTCCGTATGGGGGAGAAGTAGCGAAACGGGAGTGCGGCGAGAGCGCCGGTTAGTCCGATGCACGCGCCTGTGTGTGACGTGTGTGGCACGTGTGTGCGTGTGTGTGTGTGTGTGTGTGTGTGTGTGTGCGAGTGTGTGTGTGTCAAGGCCGAGTCCGTGTGGGGGAGAAGTAGCGAAGCGGGAACGCGGCAATGCAACTCTCAGTCCGATGCACGCGCCTACGTGTGTATGTGCGGCTGTACCGTGCGGGTGTACGGTGTGTGCATTGTCGTCGTCGTCGAAAGTGCAACACAACGGGAATGCTTAGACCCTGAGTAAAATCACAAGACCCAAAACGGTTACAGCCAGCGAGGCGATCACACACAGCCCCCCAGCACAGCGGGTGTGCGGTGTGTGCGGGATTACGGTATGTGTGGGTGTGCGGGTGAACGGGTGTGCGGGGGTACGGATGAGCGGGTGCAGGGGCGCACCCGCACCCCTGTGCGGGTGTAATGGTAACAGTAACAGTAACAGTAACAGTAACAGTAACAGCAACATCGGCTTTCCAGCGAAGACTACCTTCTAGTCCTAGTACCACCGCCTCGACCCAAGTCCAGTTCTGGCCCTAACAACTCGATGTTGTACGGTGTTATAACCATGCGGCCACCCACTCACACAAGCTCAGTACCCGCACCACCACGGGCGCTCTCAGGCGGCTGAGCAGGCCGGCGGCTAGGCCCGCAGCGCACAGGCTCGCGATGAGGGTGGCAAGAGGTGCCTGGTGGCCACGTGCACGCGAGGGGGTGGGAGTGCGTGTGTGTGAGTGAGTGTGTGTGTGTGTGTGTGTGAGGCATGTGAGAGAGAGGGGGGGGGAGGTGAGCAGGCCTGCGGCTAGGCCCGCAGCGCACAGACTCGCGATGAGGGTGGCGAGAGGTGCCTGGTGGCACGAGCAGGGGAGGGGGTGCGTGTGTGTGTGTGTGAGGCGTGTGAGAGTGTGAGGGGGAGGTCTGCGACTAGGCCCGCAGTGCACTGACTCGTGATGAGGGTGGCGAGAAGTGCCTGGTGGCACGAGCAGGGGAGGGTGTGCGAGTGTGTGTGTGTGTGTGTGTGTGCGTGTCTGGCGGGGGATGGGAAGAGGGTGAGGGAGAAGAGCGCGGCCAAGAGGGCAGACCCGCAGCGCACAGACTTGCGATGAGCGTGGTAAGAGGTGCCTGTAAGGGTTGAGGAAATTCGAAACCCAGGTTTGGTGTGTGTGTGTGTGTGTGTGTAAAGGGGGAACGTTCATGAAGGCGACCAGTCAACTGCCGGTCCAAACTATTCTCGTGCACTACTGCACAGTTACAGTTACAGTTACAGTTACAGTTACATGGCATTCCAGCTAAGACAACACTAGTCCTAGTGCCACCGCCCTGTGAAGGACTATAGCCACCAGCCGGTTACCTGCCGTCTAGACTACCGCTCCCGCCGGCTAGTGTACACCCAAACAAGTCCCTGAGGGACATGTCTGGCAAGGAGCGTATAGGACAGGACCGTCCTCCTCCTGGCCTTTGAGGCCAACCACGCCGGCTGTGCCGACTGGCGGCGCTGAAGCAGAAAAGTCCCCGCCTGGCATGGTGCATGGTTGTCCAACTCCATGCATGGGGCTCTGCCTGCGCCCCATGCGTCATGCATGGCCAGGTCCCACCCTCCAGTGGGGCCTGGGCAAACAGAGTCGTCATGGCAGGCTGCCTGAAGACCAATGCCGACGCCAGTCACCGGCAGATGAGTGCTTGAGGGTGAGCGCGGTGACAAACGCTGCGATGGTGAAGCGACGAGACTCTGTTGTTGCCTCGGCGGTCACCACCGCTAAAGCCCTGATGGTAGCTCGCCCCCACGAGCAGCCATCTTGACCGATATCCAGCATGCATTGACGGGCGCCAGCTCCTCCGCTCGTCGATCAACTCGTCGAGATCGGTGCCGCATGGCGTCCTGCATGGGAGGAGGATAAGGGCCGTCTCCCAGCACGGGTCGCGGCAGCGCCGCGGCTACTCGCCAAGCCATGACAGCGCCGGGCAAGCCGCTCCTGTAGTTTCCACCGAGGGACAGTCTAGCAGGAGCCAGGCCAGACGTATTTTATCCCGCTCGTCAGCGGCACTACTGCACACTCTCACAATTTGAGGGCAAAGTGCGAGTGAGAGAGGGCGCGAGAGAGGGGGAGAGGGAGAGAGGGAGAGAGGGAGAGAGAGAGAGAGAGAGAGGAAGAGAGAGAAAGAGAGAGTGCGAGCGAGAGCAAGCGAGCGAGCGAGCGAGAGAGAGCAAGCCAGTGGCACTGCCGGGCCAAACTGTGTAGGAGTCCCACTCGGTCGCAGCCCCACTCGGCCACGCATACCTTGTGGTGCATCGGCGTCTCTCCCCTCACGTAGTACCTCCGCCACAGAATGCCCAGGCACACCGTCATGTACGCAACCAGGGTGCCCATCGAGACACAGTGCTAGTGGCAATGCCGGGCCAAACTAGTCTTGCGCACTTTCAATTTGAGGGCAAAGTGCGAGCGAGAGAGGGCAAGAGAGAGGGGGAGAGGGAGAGCGGGAGGGAGAGAAACAGAGAGAGAGAGAGAGAGAAAGAGAGAGGGAGAGAGAGAGCAAGCGAGCGAGAGAGAGAGAGAGAGCCAGCCAGTGGCACTTCCGGGCCAAAAAGTGTGGGAGTCCCACTCGGTCGCAGCCCTACTCGGCCACGCATACCTTGTGGTGCGTCGGAGTCTCTCCCCTCACGTAGAACCTCCGCCACAGAATGCCCAGGCACACCGTCATGTACGCAACCAGGGTGCCCATCGAGACGAAGTCTGCGAGGGCAGAGAGGTCGAGGAGGAGGGCGAGAACGGCGGCCCCGGCGCCACTCGCGATGACGGCCATCGCGGGGACACTGCGGAAAAGGGGCAGATCAAGGTATAGAGTGTGTGTGTGTGTTTGCTGTGTGTGTGTGTAAGCGCGTGCACAGATAGGTCCAGTGAGAGGGCGAGAACGGCTGCCCTGGCGCCGCTCGCAATCACAGCCATCGCGGGGACACTGCATGTGTGTGTGCTGTGCTGTGTGTGTGTGTGCTATGTGTGTGCTATGTGTGCTGTGTGTGCTGTGTGCGTGAGCGTATCGGGCGAGAACAAGGGCTAGTAGGGGGGCGCCGGCGCCTCTCGCAATGGCAGCCATCTCGGGGAAAATGCATGTGTGTGTGTGTGTGTGTGTGTTCTGTGTTCTGTGCGCTGTGTGTGTGTGCGTGTGCGTGCTATGTGTTTGTGTGTGCACAAATCCGGCGAGAACAGGGGCTAGTAGGGCGGCGCCGGCCCCCCCTGCGACGACAGCCATCGCGGGGACACTGCAAACGATAGCGCAAGGTACAGAGTGAACGTGGGGGGAGAAGGGGCCAGGTTTATGGTGTGTGTGCACGTGCGTGCAGGGACCGTGTGCGCGCGTGCGCGTGTGTGCAAACAAAAGCTCTGCCCCCCCCCCCCCCACGGGAGTTTTCTTTTGAATCACAGCTGATAGAAAACGCAAGTTTCTGTTGTTGCTGAGATTTATACCGTCCGGGCGGTTAGCCTTTGCGTATAATTGTCGTTTTTTGCCCCCCCCCTCCCCCGCGAAGCTAAGAAACTAATAGAAATCGTCAGAAATCGCGATTTGGGGCGTCAAAACGACTAAAAACGACGAAAAATGACCCGTAATCGCATTAAACAACTATGCTTTCGACCCCCCCCTCGCGAAGGCAAACAATATGGACGGTAAGTGTGAAGGAGAATTACAGAACTAAGAGCGGTGCCTGGCACCTCAGCTTCCATTCCGTCAGCTTGTGTCGCTAGCACCGCTCCAATTCTCAATCCTTTTGTGGCCCAGAGGTTTTCCCGCTAAGCTGTACCACCCACCCACCCTTCTCAGTTGTAGTATTTTGAAGTGCTAGCTAGAACAAGGTCCGGCCGCTTGACATTGGTTGTGGGCAGTGATATCACAAGCCGGTTTTGGCGTGGTCACTGCCTGCAGCCGGTGGAGGCCAGACTCTGCCCGAGCCGTAACCTCCGTGGTCACGCGTGATTGTAAGGACAAACTGAACACTGTGAAGACAGCTGAGACAGAAACACACGCACACACACACGCACCTGCGCGCATTGAGTTTTGGGAGCGACGCCGGCAGCAGCCCATGCGCACACACACACACACACACAAACAGACACACACGCACACGCACCTGCACTCGTTGAGTTTTGGGAGCGACGCCGGCAGCAGCCCATGCGCACACACACACACACACACACACACACATGCACACACACCTGCACGCACACACCCGCACCTGTGCGCATTGAGATTTGACAGCGACGCCGGCAGCAGCCCATGCACACACACACACACACACACGCACACACACACACAGACACACACGCACCTGCACGCGTTGAGTTTTGAGAGCGACGCCGGCAGCAGCCCATGCACACACACACACACACACACATGCACACACCAAGCTTACGATTGCGTGCACCGCCCATTGCTTTGGGAGTGCCTAAGGAGCCTGGGGGTACATGGGGAGTTCATGGCGGCGCTGATTGCCATGTACGATGGGTCCGCAATGTGTGTGCGCATCGATGGGAAAGTGGGACCCGCGTTTCCTTCACACAAGGGGGTCATGCAAGGCGACCCACTGTCACCGCTGCTGTTTGGGCTTTGGGCGGTTACTACGGCTGCTGCTGTACGCTTATGACTTGACGCTGCTGGCAGAGTCGCCCGAAGCGCTTCAACGCATGCTAGATACTCTGCACGCCTTTTGCGGCACGCGGCAGAGTCGCCCGAAGCGCTTCAACGCATACTAGATACTCTGCACGCCTTTTGCGGCACGCGCGCACTAACAGTAAACGTTAAGAAGTCAGAAGTGGTGGTGTTCAATGACCAGTTCTGCCCAGTCGGGGCGGCAGGGGGGAGGGTAACGCTGAAGTCTGCAGGAGCAGATCTACCCATGACACACGAGTTCCCATATCTGGGCATGCTCTTCCACCACCGGCGGGCAAGATGCTATATAATACGCCTTAACAATGTTTGCATTAAGGCCCACCTGTTCGACACGCAAGTACGGCCTGTGCTAAATTACGGGTGTGAGGTGTGGGGCCCTGCGATGATGGCGGATGCTGGGGGCGTGTTTGCCGGGGCGGGCGGACGGTGGGAGAGAGGCAGGAGTGGGAGGGGTGCTAAGGCCGCACGCGACGGATGGCGCACCCTGGAGGAAGTGCTTCTGCAATTTACCCGTGCGTCCCTAGGAGTCCGCAGCAACGGGCAGCAACTGGGGATTTTTGCGCGGGAGGCGGGGGTGCGTCCCTAGGAGTCCGCAGCAACGGGCAGCAACTGGGGATTTTTGCATAAGGCGCGGGGTGGCGGCCGCTGGCGGCAGATTGGCTGCGCCAGGCGACGCGCTTTTGGGATAAGGCGCGGGGGGGGGATGACGGTGACCGCACGCTTGCAGGTGTGCCTCGGAACTGTGGGGCACACCCTGGCGTGGGACCAGGTGGGACCGGTACGCATCACCAACCTGCTGGACGTGGCGACCGCGGCGTGGCTGGCCGCCGCCGCGACAAGCACACCGGCGCTGCCGAGCGGCACTACCGTGCGGCGGCGTGGTTGGCCGCCGCGACAAGCACACCGGCGCTGCCGAGCGGCACTACCGTGCGAGATGTACCTGAGGCGTGGTCGCGCGGCTTTAAGATGCTGACCTACATGCGGTGGATGGCGGGTAGCGAAAGCGAGCCACCGGCCCTGTTGAGCTCAGGGCTGAACAGTGCTGCCCGGATCACGGCTCTAGCTAGGTCAGGATGGGGCTCCATGAGCTGCAGATAGAGCGGGGGCGCTACGCCGTGGCGGGACAGAGGCAGCGACGCAGCCAGCGGGCATGCTGCCTATGCGGTGGGCTAGAGGATGAGGCACACATGGTATTTGAGTGCCCTGCCTATGAAGAGGCACGGGTGCAGGCCCACAGCCTGTTTCGGTCCATCCCTCGCCCCAAGGGGGCCGATTTAGATGAGCGGATGCGGGAGTTTATGAATCCTCGGCCAGGCCAGGAGAACCCCAGGTTCTGGCACGAGTTGGCTGACTTCCTTGTCGCCTGTTGTGAGACACGCACCGCGTGCACAGCAATCATGATGGCAGATGGCATGCTAGGGGTCTAATTTTGACAGCTGCCGGCCTCTTTCCTAGGGTCTAATGCGCCATCAAAGGCGTCCGACGGACTGTAAAATCGACCACACCTGCGCGCACACACGCGCACCTGCGCGCATTGAGCTTTGACAGCGACGCCGGCAGCAGCCCATGCACACACACACACACACACACGCACACACACACACACACACAAACATACCCACACACGCACCTGCACGCGTTGAGCTTTGAGAGCGACGCCGGCAGCAGCCCATGCACACACACACACACACACACACACACGCGCGTGCACACACACACACACACACACACGCACCTGCGCGCGTTGAGCTTTGAGAGCGAAGCCGGCAGCAGCCCCGCGCGCGACATCGTCACATAGATGCGTGACATGCCGAGCAGGCCGCCAAAGTTGGAATTTGTGCACCCTAGCAGCGCGCCGACCGCGACGAGCCGCGCGACCCAAGGCATGCCGGCGGCGACGAACACGGCAGCGAACGGCGCCGACACGTCCAGCTCGCTGTACCTCTCCTGTGTGTGTGTGTGTGTGTGTCGGGTGGGGGGGGGCATGTGTGCTTGTAAATGACTCTTTCTCTCTCTCTCTCTCTCTCTCTCTCTCTGTGAGGGATTGCGCACCATGCCCACGAGCACGGTCGACATGCCCCCGTAGATTGCAGGAAAGGGAGAAAGGGGGGGGGGGGGGGAGGGTGCAGATGGAAGAAGGAAAAGCGACAGAGGGGAGCATGCACAACCACAGGCATGGCGGCATGTCGGGCGTGCGCGACATGGTGAACGGACGAGGAGGAGGGTGGCCAGGTGGGCTGCTCGAACTGAGACGCATGGCGCGACCAGATGTACTAGAGCTAGTGGGATGGACACCGTCAATGTGTGCCCACTCAGTGGACTAGTGCGCGTGCTACCTGCATGCCTCGGGGATTGCGTGCGCAAGCACAAAATTAGTACGCTATTAGGCGTCCAACACGACTGTTAAATTGACCACCACCCACGCACCATGCCCACGAGCACGGTCGACATGCACGTATCGATCAGGGGAAAGGAGTGTGTGTGTGTGTGTGTGTGTGTGCGCGCGTGTGCAGATGGAAGGAGTAGGCGTTCGTGTGTGTGTGCGGAAGGAAGGAGTAGGCGTGCGTGTGTCTGTGTGTGTGTGTGCGTGTGTGCAGATGGAAGGAGTAGGTGTGTGTGTGTGTGTGTGCGTGCAGAAGGAAGGAGTAGGCGTGTGTACGTGTGTGTGTGTGTGTGTGTGTGTGTGTGTGTGTGTGTGTGCAGAAGGAACGAGCAGGCATGGGGAGGGATCGAGCGTGCACACCCACCCACCATTCCCACGAGCACAGTCGACATGCCCGCGTAGATTGCCGCTGCGGCGCCGACAGAGCCGAGGATCCCGAGCGGCAGGTTGCGTGCTGGGTCGACCTGTGCATGCGTGTGTGTGTGTGTGAGAGGTGCGTGCGTGTGTGTGTGTGGGAGGCATGTGTGTTGGTGTAGGTGAAAGCGTCTGCGGGTGTGTGTGGGGTGTGTGTGTGGGGGGTTTGGGCGTGGGAGGATTCAGAGCGGCAGGTCGCGTGCTGGATCGACCTACACTTGTGTTTGTGTGAGGTGTGCGTGTGTGTGTGTAGGTGTCTGCGTGAGTGTGTGTGTGTGGGGGGCTATACATGCGCTTGAGGGGCGTGTGTGTGTGTGGTGGGGGGGGGTGCATGCGTGCGTTTTTTTTGTGTGGCGCGTCTGGGGCGTGTGTGTGTGTGGTGGGGGGGGGTGCATGCGTGCGTTTTTTTTGTGTGTGGTGTGGCAGGTCGCGTGCTGGATTGAACTATACATGTGTTGGTGGGGGAGGGGCAGGATTCCGAGCGGCAGGTCGCGTGCTGGATTGAACTATACATGTGTTGGTGTGAGGGGCGTGCGTGTGTGTGTGTGGGGGGGGGCGTGTGTGCGTGTGTTGGTGTAGGTGTCTGCGCCTGCCGACCACAGTGGCACAGCTCACACCACACACCGTGCCAATACGCGGGCATGCACGCCCCCCCCCCCCAGCCCCCAGGAAACGCCTGCACGCACGCACTCACCGCCTCCTCCGCCATCGACGCCACCATGTCGAAGCCGATGAATGAGAAGAAGATGGAGGACGCTCCGGCAAAGATGCCCTGCGGGGGTTTAGTCAGGGGTTGGTCTTGGGTAGGGTTCCGCTGGGTTGGCTTGTTCTATCTAAGAGGGCTACATATGGCACCCTCGAGGACGGACGGGTGCATTTAAGGGGGGAGGAGTGTAATATACTCGCCTTACTGTCGATATGTTAGATGTAAGGGCCAACAGCTCTGCATTGTATACCATGGAACCTTTTGGCCTATGTTATAGTGGTCCGACCGACGCTCTGGTGGAGGAGATGGAGGAGATGCGCATGCGCAGCGCATGTGTACGTGGCCCATACATAAGGGCCCCGGGGCTCCTAGGATGATGTGTAAAGTAGATCCCCAATGGTAAGGGCTGCCGATGAGGACGAGCCGCCGGAGGGAGTGCCGGCAAAGATGCCGCGCGTGGTTTTAGGGTTGGGTTCGTTGGGTTGGGTGCCGAGCCTCATCCATGTGCATGCGCGCGTAGAACGTGGCTGAGCTGACGAGTACGGAGGAAGCTCCGACGAAGATGCGCTGCGGGGCGTAAGGGTTGGTTCCGTTGGGTTGGGGTCCGGGCCGATGCTCTGGTGGAGGAGAGGGAGAAATGCCGGCGAAATAGCGCTGCGGGTTTCGTGGGTGAGGGCCTAGCTGAGTCGGGTTTAGGCCCAAGGGCGACGCATGCGCGGGGTGGGGTTTGTGATACACACGCCTTCCTTGGGTATCTGTTATTAGTTGATGATGATGAGAGTTTTACAATCCACTTCTGGCGGTCACACGTACGGTTCCAAAGCTCCAGTGGGACTTAGAGAAACAAGGCTCAAGGCCCACAAAAGGTCAAGCTACAAGTAGCCCACGGTAACGCCATCCACACTTGGTGGCGGGCGCCAAGCAAGCAGCACCACTGTGCAGGCTGCACACCCAGCCCCTCAAATGGCCAGAGGGCGGACCCTAGGTATAAAACCATTAGTTGCAAGGGCTAGCAGCTTCACAGCATGCACCTAGCACCCGTTTGGCCCCATGGGGCGAGGGGGTCGCGAGTTGAAGAGGATGACCCACCGACGCCCCCAACGGCTGGTAGTTGCCAGTCTGGACATGCGTCGCGCCACTCTTAACACAAACGTACAGGCACAAGAGACAGCCACAGCCACAGCCACAGTCACACACATACGACCCACCGACACCCCAAACGGCAGGAACGGATGGTAGTTGTCGGTCGCGCCATCCTCCGCACACACGCACAGACACAGGGAAAGAGACAGACACACGCACACAAACACTCAGGCACAGATACACACACGCACACACACACACAATACACACACACTGACAACCCACCGACACCCCAAACGGCAGGAACGGGTGGTAGTTGTCGGTCTCGACCTTCGTCGCGCCATCCTCCACACACATGCACAGACACAGGAAAAGAGACACACACGCATACAAACACTCAGACACAGATACACACACGCACACATACACACACTACACACACACAAACCATCGACACCCCGAACGGCAGGAACGGATGGTAGTTGTCGGTCGTGCCATCCTCCGCACACACGCACAGACACGGGGAAAGAGACAGACACACGCACACAAACACTCAGGAACAGATACACACATGTACACATACACTACATTCACACACACACGACCCACCGACACCCCAAACGGCAGGAACGGATGGTAGTTGTCGGTCTCGACCTTCGTCGCGCCCACGCCGATGATGAGCGCCACGAGGGCGAGGTACACGCCGACGCTTGCGTTCTGGAAGGCTGCTGACTCGGACGTACCAAGCAGCATGACGGCTGTGAGGACGAGCTGTGCACAGAGGCAGACAGGCAGGCAGGCAGGCAGGCAGAGTGAGGGAGAGAGAGAGAGAGAGAGCGACCAGAGGAGATAAGAAGAGACAAGAAGAGGTAAGAAGAGACCAGAAGAGACCAGAAGAGACCAACAGAGACAGAGACAGAGACAGAGACAGAGACAGAGACAGAGACAGAGACACAGAGACACAGAGACACAGAGACAGAGACAGAGACAGAGACAGAGACAGAGACAGAGACAGAGACAGAGACAGAGACAGAGACAGAGACAGAGACAGAGACAGAGACAGAGACAGAGACAGAGACAGAGACAGAGACAGAGACAGAGACAGAGACAGAGAGAGACAGAGACAGAGACAGAGACAGAGACAGAGACAGAGACAGAGACAGAGACACAGAGACAGAGACAGAGACAGAGACAGAGACAGAGACAGAGACAGAGACAGAGACAGAGACAGAGACAGAGACAGAGACAGAGAGGGAGGGAGAGGGGGAAGGGAGGGTGCCCATGAGTGAGGTCAGCCATGCGGGCGTCTTGTGCACAGAGGCAGGCAGGCAGGCAGGCAGGCAGGCAGAGGGAGGGAGGGGGAGAGACAGAAAGAGTGTCCAACAGACTGTAAAACCCACCACAGCCTGTGTGACACAGCCTGTGTGCCACCGCCAACTAACTATCTCCCCGGAGGAATGCGTTGCTGTCGCTACCTGGGTGGCATAGGGTGGATCTGGAGGCCTGGTGCCATGACTAGGTCCAGGGCGTGCACGCACGTGGGGGTTTACTCTCACCCCTACCAGGTAGCCAGCCAGTTTCAGCCTGAAACTGAGTTAATGTGTCGGGCGCTAGCGCCGGCACAGGTCTCGTACATCATTACTGGTGTCACACAGACTGTAAAATCCATCATCACCATCAACGAATTCACGCGATGATAATGGATTGTACAGTCGCGTGTGACGCACCTACAGGCAGCGTACTCGACTTTGCTAGGCGCATAGCGCCCGAGCGCTGCAGACGGGTGGCTGGCTACTGGTGGTGGGGGGCTAGTGGGTCGGGGCTGGACCTAGACAGGGCACTCGGCCCCCAGAAACAACTTCCTCCCCGTAGCACGACGCGACAGATGTATTCAAAACCACAGCAGCAATCCCCCCAGTAACAGTTACAGTAACATCGGCTTTCCAGCGAAGACTACCTTCTAGTCCTAGTACCACCGCTTAGATCCAAGTCCAGTATGGCCCTAACACTCACTTGTGAGGGGCGGTAGCCACCAGCCGGCTGCCTGCCAACACGTAGTCCTAGAGCAAAAAGGAGAGCTAGGAGAGGCAGCCAGGAGGGCTCTCAATCTAAGCGTGAGACAATTTGCCCCGTCGGTTGGGCCAATTCGGCTCCATGAATTCAAATCCAAATTGCAGTGGTTTCCGTGCGTGCAGTGGTTTCCGGGTGGACTCCGTGCGTGGGTTCGTTTCCGTGCGTGAGTTCCGTGCGTGCTGTAGTACTCTGGGTCGGAAGACGCGGTACTGTGTGTTACAGATAGCAATAAGTGCTGTTGGGGCCGCCAGGCCCACTCTACATGGTAATACTACGTACTAGTGTGGCAGGTCAGGATGTGACACGTGCAGTGGTTTCCGGGTGGTTTCCGAACGTTTCGGTTCAAACCAAATGCAACACCCAAAAGGCCCCATGGCCAACTGTCAGTGATTCCCCTGCGAGCCGTATACCGCTCCGAGCCGGATTTCCCATTTCCCAGAAAACCACCCCACACTTAGTGGGAGAGGGCGTAGAGCGGTGCGTTGAAAAGCTCGTGCCGAGAACAGCACAACGGCATGCGTTGCATGAATACCCGCTGTGTATTGTGCCTGATATGAGCGGTCAAAGTTGCTGGAGCCGGCAAAAAACTAATTACTAAAATCCTTCCCAGGGACCACTGCCAATTGTCCGAGGACATCATGACCAGCAACCCAAGATTGAGTGAGAGCCGGGGTGGTACAGATCAAAGTGATATAATCTGCCCCGTGCCCTCCTATCGATCCTCCAACACGCAGCTTCATCCTCCCATGGAGAAAATACTTCCATGTCGTATAGTCCTATAACCACAGTATAACCACCGCCTAGACCCAGTTCTGGCCCCTACAGTAGTCACCAGCCGGCCCACCATGAACACGACCGCCATCCAGTCGAGCTCCAGTGAGAGCCACGTGCCGGTGTTGGACGCAGCAGCGAGGTCGGGCCTGCGTGTGCGTGTGTGTGTGTGTGTGTGCATGTGTGTGTGCGCGCATGTGTGTGCGTGTGCATGCGCGTGTGTGTGTGTGTGTGTGTGTGCTGGACGCAGCAGCAAGATTGGGCCTGCATGTGTATGCGCGTGTGTGTGTGTGTTTGTGTGTGTGTGTGTGTGTGCGTGTTTGTGTAAGACGAGGTCAGCGAGGTCAAGCCTGCATGTGTGTGTGTGTGTGTGTGCGTGTGTGTGCGTCCGTGTGTGTGTGTGTGTGTGTGTGTGCGTGTGCTGGATGCAGCACGAGTTCAAGTTCAAGCCTGCGTGTGTGTGTGTGTGTGTGTGTGCGGGGGTGCAGCAGTGAAGCCGGGCCTGTGCCCAGGGCAACTGTGGATGAAGCTGCGTGTGTGTGAATGTACATTGTCCCCAAGATGGCCGGTCCTGCGGCATACCGTTGGTACTTAGAATTTGGCGCCCCCAGCGACTTCGCGCACACACTTTCTGCACATTCTGGCCACTCTGGACTGGCCACTCACGCATTCAGCACGAATAACGACTTTGGCACCCCCAGCAGCGCCTTGAGGTAGTTTGTGAAGCCCTTGGCAACCGCTCCTTCCAATGCACACACAAACCCACACGCACACACACGTGCACACACACACTCCCCTCCAGGCCACTCACGCATCCAGCACGAAGAACGACTTGGGCACCCCCAGCAGCGCAGCCAGGTAGTTTGTGCCTCCACTCACGCATTCAGCACGAAGAACGACTTGGGCACCCCCAGCAGCGCAGCCAGGTAGTTTGCACTCACGCATTCAGCACGAAGAACGACTTGGGCACCCCCAGCAGCGCAGCCAGGTAGTTTGTGAAGCCCTTGGCGACCGCCGCGTTGGCGACCCTCTCCCAACACATAAAAATACCGGGGCACCCGTCCCTCCAACTCACGCATTCAGCACAAAGAACGACTTTGGCACCCCCAGCAGCGCAGCCAGGTAGTTGATAAACCCCATCCGCCCGCCCTCCCCCCCCGAGTCCCATTATGTCCAGCAGCTGCTTTCTCACTCACGCATTCAGCACGAAGAACGACTTTGGCACCCCCAGCAGCGCAGCCAGGTAGTTGGTAAACCCTTTGGCGACCGCCGCGTTGGCGAGCGTCCACTCAACAAACAGGTTGCACGCTACAAGCCAGCCGGCAAACTCGCCGAAGGTCACGGTGATGAAGTTGAAGGCGCCGCCAGCGAGCGGAATGTCACACCTGTCACGGGTGTGATGTGCATGTGATGTGGGTGTGATGAGGGCAAGTTTTTTTTGTAAGTTTCCGTGCGACCAAATAGGCTGCACGCGACAAGCCAGCCGGCAAGCTTTCCAAAGGTGGCACTGATGAAGTTGAAGGCGCCGCCAGCGAGCACCTTCAACGGGTGTGGTGTGGGTGTGATGTGGGCAAGATGTCACACCTTTTAACGGGTGTGATGTGGGTGTGATGTGGGCAAGATGTGGGCAAGTTTTTTTTGTTTTCCGTGCGACCAAACAGGTTGTGCACGCGACGAGCCAACCGGCAACTGACTGTGATGAAGTTGAAGGCACCTCCAGCGAGCGTGACGTCACACCTGCAATCATACAAAACCATGTCACTGTGGTTCAGTAGGGATTGGTTGGGGGAGAGGGGAGGAGGGTGTGTGTGTGCGTTTTCTTGTTGCTTTAGCGAGCCTGCAAACTTG
>VFSX01000050.1:538171-548171 GCA_016618255.1 Chlamydomonas sp. UWO 241 | reverse complement strand
CCGCTCGATGGCGGACAACCGGGACAACTGCGCTTGGTACTGGGCGGCTGAAAATCTGGAAATTTACCCTGAGCGGCTGTGACGCACAGCGCTACTGATGAACTGGTCCTGATGGGGCGAGGCTATGTGGCAGATGGGGCAGCGGTACGATGGAGAGCACGATGCACGATGGCGAGAATTGCGGCGATGCCTGGATGGAAGAGAGAGACGGATGGCGAGAAATTGATTGCGGCTCCTAATGGTTTACTGTGCCTGGATGGAAGAGAGAGACGGATGGCGAGAAATTGAGAAACATGGGAAGCGAGGCACATGCGGCTAGGCTTTGTGAGGAGGTTGCGGCGCAGGGGTTCCCTGCCCCAAGGCGCAGATTATTAGATGGCGACGCGATCGATGCACCAGCCGTGCGGCATGGGGCGAGGCGAGGCCCCACCAGCGGGCGGGCACCATAATGGAGATGGCGGCTAAGAACGAGGAATGCGGCTACCGGGGATGAGGCTACGGGTTATGCATGCCAGGGGACGGCGGACAAGGCTAATGCGTCACGGCGCATGGGTAAAGAACGGGGAATGAGGCTACGGGAGCTGGCGGGCGCGGCGCGCGCATGGCGCGCGCGGCGCATGGGGGTTGCATGGCGGCGCTCTGCGCGTGCATGCATGGAGGAGATTGCTGGCGGGCATGGAGGAGATTGCTCGCGGGCGTGGAGGAGATTGCAGGCGGCAGCATGGAAGCGGATGGCGAGAAATTGAGAAACATGGGAAGCGCAGATTATAGATGGCGCAGCAATCAATACACTAGCCGTGCGGCATGGGCGAGGCGAGGCCCCACCAGCGGGCGGGCACCATAATGGAGATGGCGGTTAAGAACGGGGAATGAGGCTACAGGCCCACCAGCGGGCGGGCACCATAATGGAGATGGCGGTTAAGAACGGGGAATGAGGCTACAGGGAGAGGATACGGGTTACAGATGCCAAAGGGGACGGCGGAACAAGGATCAGCCATAGGTGTCACGGGGAATGGCTAAAGAACGGGAATGAGGCGGGTGGTACGGGTGCTGGCGCGCATGGAGCGCGGCGCGGCGCATGGAGATCGCATTGCGGCGCCCATGCATGGACGAGATTGCTGGCGGGCATTCAGGAGATTGCTGGCGGGCATGGAGGAGATTGCTGGCGGGCATACAGGAGATTGCTGGCGGGCGTGGAGGAGATTGCTGGCGGGCATGGAGGAGATTGCTGGAGCCAATGGCGGCGGCGGGACTAGTAGTAGAACACAGGCGCACACCAACAATGCGTTGCTGTCACTACCTGGGTGGTATAGGGTGGATCTGGGGGCCCAGTGTCCTGTCTAGGTCCAGTGCGTGCGCGCGTGTGGGGGTTTACCCTCACCCCTACCAGGTAGCCAGCCAGTTTCCCACTGAAACTGAGTTTAAGGTGTCGGGCGCTAGCGCCGACACCGGTCTTATACATCATTACTGGTGTCACACAGACTGTAAGATCCATCATCATCATCATCAGTCTTGGCCTTAACTCACGTCCCGGGGTCCTCCAGGCGCGAACATGTAAAAACTGAAAAATGTGCCTCCGGCTCCACGGCAAAAAAACCTGCGTGCGGCGCACATACCACCGCCCCAGCCCGCGTGAGCAGCAGTGCTAAACGCGCCGCCGAAGTGCCTCCCCTGCCCCCCCCCCGCCCCCTGAAGTGCTGCGGCGCGCGACACCCCTGACGGCGCTGGCGCGTACCCCCGCACTCGCGTGCTGCGCGCAAACACCACCGCGCCGACACGAGAGTGGGCCCCACCAGGAGCAGCCCTGGTCACGCGCGCGACATACCCCCTCCCCCCCCCACACACAACCGCGTCAGTCAGCACGACGGGCCTCATCGCGCGGCCGCCGCCCCCGCATGCGCGCCCGCGTCGCGCGCACCGGTGCGTCGTCCCCGGCACCCCCCCCCCCCCACAACTGCGCACACTCGTCATGCTGACTGACTGAGTCAGCACGAGCCTCATCGCGCGGCCGCTGCCCCCGCGTGCGCCCCCGCGTCGCGCGCCACCGGCGCATCGTCCCCGGCACCGGGGTGCGGCGCGAGCTGGGCCCCCCAGCGTGTGAGCACGAAGCCCTGGTCGGGCCGCGGCGGCGCCGCCTGCAGGCTGCAGCAGCGCGGGCACTCGGCGAAGAAGTTGTTGGGCAACGCAGCGTCGCACGACGCCGACGCGCCCGCACCCTCCTCCCCTGCCCCTCTGCTTCTGTAGGCGCCCTCGTAGCCCGCGGCGCCGCCGTGGCCGCCCCCGGCGCCGCCGTAGCCCACCCCGGCGTCCGACGCCCCCTCTGACGCACCCGCGTGGTGCTGCGGCCGGCGCCCGCGCGGCCGCTGCGTGCGTGTGCGTTGTTGTGTGCGAGGTGTGTGCGGTGGGTGCACAAACACACACGCACACACTGCGAGCGCAGTGCACGTGGGGAATGCCGTTGAGCGTGTTGCACAAACACACACGCACACACTGCGAGCGCAGTGCACGTGCCGCACGCGCGAGCGCGCGCGCACACACACACACGCACACTGGTGCGCCAGCAGGGGTGCAGCACAAACCCACCCACCCCAATGCACACACGCGCGCACACACACACATACACACACACACACATACACCTGCACACACACACTTGCGCCATCGACGACCACGGTGCGCATGCGGGCACACACACACACACACACACACCTGCGCCATCGACGGCCACGGTGCGCACGTGGGCACGGGTCTCGAGGCGCGCCGCCCGCCGCCAGGCAGGGGGACCAGTCCGTCAGCAATCTGCAAAAAACGGCAGAGAAATGCATGCAAGCGATCAGTTAGTGATGCAAGACTCGCACACGGCGCGCACGCACGCATTGAGACGGATCCGCCGGATAGGGGTTCGGATCCGCCGGGCAGGGGGACGAGGCCCTCGGCGATCTGCGAACGTCGGCACAGAGACACACACACACACACAAACGCACACACACCCAGATAGACACACACATGCACACGACCGTTGAGTGGTGCGAGAATTAAAGAGCATGCGGCGCGCACACACGCGTGGGCACGGGTCTCGAGGCGCGGCACCCGCCGCCGGACAGGGGGGCCAGTCTGTCAGCGATCTGCAAAAGACGGCGCAGAAATGCATGCAAACGATCAGTTGGTGATGCAAGACTCGTACACGGCGCGCACGCACGCATTGGGACGGGGGCCCGAGGCGCGCCCGCGGCGCCCGCCGCTGGGCAGGGGGGGGCGAGGCCCTCGGCAATCTGCAAACGTCGGCATACACACACACACTCCCACACCCACACACCCACCCAGCCACCCACCCACAGAGATAGACGCACGTACGCACACGACCGGTGAGTGGTGCGATAATAAGGAGCAGCACACGGTGATCCCCCATCATGTGTGTGCGCGTGTGTATGCATGTGCGTCGGCACACACACACACACACACACACACGCGCGCGCATGCGATACATGCAAGCCGGGGGCGCCGCCGGGGGCGCCGCCGGCGCGGTTGCACACGCACGCACATGCACCGCACATGGATGATCGGGCGAGACACACATGCACAGAGAAGTCGAAATGCCGCCACGCTGCCACTTTGTCTCGCCCCACTCCGACTCAGTGAGCCTGAGTGGAGCAGCTACAGCAGAAACGTGTGCAGCAGTGGTATCATTATGGAATTCGAGAATGTACTGTTAGCCCCCGCAACATTGGAGGGAGCGTGTCGATTTGCAGGAGGCTTTTTTTTCGCGAAAAGTGTGAAACTCTCGAAATTCACACTTTTCGCAGCGAAATTTCCACCCCCGCAGTTTCCCCCCACATTTCTCGGTTTGCCCGGAGGCTGCGGGGGCTGCGGGGGCGCTAATGACACCACTGGTGTGCAGCCCGCGTACGTACCGCACATGGATCATCGGGCGAGGCACACATGCACCGAGAAGTCAAACTGCCGCCACCTTGCCTCTCTGTCTCGTCTCACTCTTGCCCGAGCCCAAGTGGGACATTTAAAGCAGAACCGTGTGCAGCCCGCACACGTACCGTACGTGGATGATCGGGCGAGATACGCAAGCACCGAGAAGTCAAACTGCTGCCACGTTGCCTCTGTCTTACTCCGACTCAGCGAGCCTTGTCTCGTCCTACTCCGACTCAATGAGCCTTTTCTGAGTGGAACAGCTAAAGCCTAGCCTGAGTGGAGCAGCTAAAGCACACGTGTGCAGCCCGTACCTGGACAGCCGCGCTGTTGCGCCACGACGCAAACGACTGCAGGTTGTCTCGGCCTGCCAGCACGGCGGTGACAGACTCCCTGGGGCGGTGTGTGTGTGCGTGTGTGTGTGTATGCTAGTTGGCTCAAGTGAGCTTAGGGGGGGGAGGTAGGCTCCCTGGGGCGGGTGCGTGGGGGGGCGGAGGAGGGAAGAGGTGTATGCTTGCGCACGTGTGTGTTTGGATGGGCGTTGCACACGGGGCGGAGGAGGGAAGAGGTGTATGCTTGCGCACGTGTGTGTTTGGATGGGCGTTGCACACACGACAGCAGGTTGTCTCGGCCTGCCAGCACGGCACGGTGGTGGCCGACATGAGTGTGGGGTGCGGGGTGTGTGGGGGACTCCTTGGGGGCGTGTGGTGGTGTGGGGGGTGGGGGGGGGCATTTGGGAGCGGCTGCCTATGCAGCACGAGGCAACGCAGGCGCGTGGGGGGTGGGGGGGGGCATTTGGGAGCGGCTGCCTATGCAGCACGAGGCAACGCAGGCGCGGCAGGCCGTCGCTCCCCCCTAACGCCACAGCGTCCACACCAGTGGTCCCTGGGAAGGATTTTAGCAATCAGTTTTTTTGCCGGCTCCAGCAACTTTGACCGCTCATACCAGGCACAATACACAGCGGGTATTCATGCAACGCAGGCCGTTGGGCTGCTCTCGGCAAGAGCTTTCCAACGCCCTCACCCACTAAGTGTGGGGTGGTTTTCTGGAAAGTGGGAAATCCGGCTCGGAGCGGTATACGGCTCGCAGGGGAATCACTGGTCCACACCCACTGGCAGTGCCCCTCAATCGCACCCCCAAAAGGGAATGCCTTTGTGTCCGACTTATATAGGCGGCGGCTGCCCATGCAGGTCGCGAGGTAGCGCAGGCGTGGCAGGCCCGCCCCCCCCCCAGTGATTTCCTTGTCAGGATTTCCAATTCATTATTCCACAGCCGGATTTTGATTTGACCGCGTCGACTGTTGACCTCCCGTTGACCGTTTGTCCTCACACATAGGTCATTTGAAAGCTGTTGACGTGATCTGTCTGGCAGGCTTGTCAGACTCACAATCCACTGCATGGGTTGAGCTGTGTGCAAGGTCAAAGTGCAGCCATAATACAGCCGAATGGCTGTGTAGAGCCGAAAAGGAAATCACTGTGCCCCGCCTCCTCTCTGATGACGCAGCAAGGCCACGGACGGACACACCTGCTGGCAGCAGCGCTCTCACTCCAAAAGACAGACTGTGACTTGGTGGTCACACCTCACCACACTTGGCGGTCACACCCCACCACACTTGGCGGTCACACCCCACCACACTTGGTGGTCACACCCCACCACACTTGGTGGTCACACCCCACCACACTTGGTGGTCACACCTCACCACACTTGGTGGTCACACCTCACCACACTTGGCGGTCACACCCCACCACACTTGGTGGTCACACCTCACCACACTTGGTGGTCACACCTCACCACACTTGGTGGCCACACCCCATCACACTTGGCGGTCACACCCCACCACACTTGGTGGTCACACCTCACCACACTTGGTGGTCACACCTCACCACACTTGGTGGTCACACCTCGCCATGTGAGCGGCTGCCCATGCAGGTACGAGGTACCACAGCGACGGAAGACAGCCCTTCTGATGAACGCAGCGGGGCCACGGACAGACACACCCGCTGGCAACGAAGCTTCCAAACCCTTGAGGCGGATACGCCTTTGCGTCCCAACCTTTGGGTGTGTTCCCACTCACGACCCAGAAGTTCCTTCTAGCCTAGAAGAAGGGTGGGGAGCGACTTTGACTGAAGCGTTCTCGACGTGGGGGACGCTAGCGACGACGACTGAACATCGGCTGTGACTAGAAGAAAAAACACTTCTTCTAGATTGATTGGGGGACTTGTATCTCAGGGACTGCCCATGCAGCACGAGGTCGCGCAGGCGCGGCAGGCTGTCCCTCGCGTCTGGCCCAGCAGCCAAGGGCAGGCCCTCAATCCGAAACAGAGTGACTTGGTGGAGACAGCTCACCTCGGGAGCGGCTGCCCATGCAGGAACGAGGCAGCGCAGCCATGGCAGACCGCCCCTGCGATCACGCTGCAGACAGACACACCCGCTGGCAGCGAAGCTTCCAAACCCCTTAAGGGAGTGCCTTTGTGTCCCAACCTTGTGCCCCAACCTTTGTGTCCCAGGGACTAACCTGGGCAACGGCTGCCCATGCAGCACGAGGTAGCGCAGGCGCGGCAGGCCGTTGAGGCCAGCGGAGAGCGCGTCCTCAGTGAGCCCGTGGCAGTCGCCTAGCTCGAGGTGCTCCAGCTGCGGTGTGGCGCGTGTGTGTGTGTGTGTGTGTCTGTGTCATGCCAGTTGCTGCCTGCTGCTATCGCGGCAGAGAGAGAGGGCCCTCGGTGAGCCCGAGGCAGTCGCCTAGCTCGAGGTACTCCAGCTGCAGTGTGTTGCATGCGTGTGTGTGTGTGTGCGTATGTGTGTGCGATGCCAGTTGCTGCCTGCGGCTATCACGGCAGAGAGAGAGAGAGAGCGTCCTCGTTGAGACCGTGGCAGTCGCCCAGCTCTAGGTGTTCCAGCTGCAGTGCGTTGCGTTGCGTGTGTGTTTGTGTGTGTGTGAGATGCCAGCTGCTGCCTGCTGCTATCGCGGCAGAGAGAGAGAGAGAGAGAGAGAGAGAGAAAGTGTCCTCAGTGAGCCCATGGCAATCGCCTAGCTCGAGGTGCTCCAGCTGTAGTGTGGTGTGTGTGTGAGATGCCATTTTCTGCCTGCTCGCGGCAGAGAGAGAGAGAGAGTCCTCGGTGAGCCCGTGGCAGTCGCCTAGCTCCAGGTGCTCCAGGTGCTCCAGCTGCAGTGTGTTGCGTGTGTGCGTGTGTGTGTGTGTGAGTGTGTGTGATGCCAGTTGCTGCCTGCTGCCATCGAGGCCGGTGGAGAGCGCGTCCTCGGTGAGACCGTGGCAGTCGCCTGGCTCGAGGTGCTTCACCTGCAGTGTGTTGCGTGCGCGTGTGTGTGTGTGTGATGCCAGTTGCTGCCTGCTGTTATCGCGGCAGAGAGAGAGAGAGAGAGAGAGAGAGAGAGCGTCCTCGGTGAGACCGTGGCCGTCGCCTCGCTCGAGGTGCTCCAGCTGCACTTTGTTGCGTGTGTGTGTGTGTGTGTGTGTGTGTGTGCGATGCAAGTTGCTGTCTGATATCATCGAGGCAGAGAGAGAGAGAGAGAGAGCGTCCTCAGTGAGACCGTGACCGTCGCCCCGCTCAAGGTGCTCAAGCTGCAGTGTGATGTATGTGTGGGTGTGGGTGTGGGTGTGCGTGCAATGCCGGATGCTGTTTGTCGCTCTGGTGGCACCTGTGGGAGCAACTTGCCGAGCGCCAGCAGCAGGCCGCGCACGCCACCACCCGCCGCCGCACCATCGCCGCCACCCGCACCAGAAGCCGACGTGGAGGCCCGCCCACCCACTCCCACCCACCCCCTGATAGTTGGGACAAAACAGGGCCTTCAAACTGACGCGCGCGTACGCACCTGCAGGAGAGACGCGCCGAGCGCAAGCAGCAGGCCGCGCCCCGATCCGTGGTCGCGCGGGCGAGCGTCAAGAGAAACTGAAGACAGGGGACCCTCAACCCTCAGCACAAAAGCGCAGAGACAGAGACAGAGACAGACAGATAGACAGAGACAGAGAGAGACGCACCTGTGGCAGCGACGCGCCGAGAGAGGCGCGCCGAGCGCCAGCAGCAGGCCGCGCCCCGATCCGTGGCCGCGCGTGCGAGCGCCAGAGAAACTGAAAACAAGGACAACCCTCAACCCGCAACACAAACGGTAGAGACAGAGAAACAGAGAGAGACAGAGAGAGGGAGAGACAGACAGAGAGAGGGAGAGACGGACAGTGACTGAGACTGAGACAGAGACGCACCTGCGGAAGAGACGCGCCGAGCGCCAGCAGCAGGCCGCGCCGCGATCCGTGGTCGCGCGTGTGAGTGCCAGGGAAGCTGAAAACAGGGGACCCTCAACACACAGCGCAGAGACACAGAGACAGAGAGACATGGAGAAAGAGAGACAGAGAGAGACAGAGAGACAGAGAGACAGAGACTGAGACAGGGACAGAGACGCACCCGTGGGAGCGACGCGCCGAGCGCCAGCAGCAGGCCGCGCACGCCAACACCCGCCGCCGTGCCGCCGCCGCCCGCGCCAGCCGCCGCCGACGTGGAGGCCTACCCCTACCTACCCCCGATAGCACGCACACACACCTGTGAGATTTACAAGTTTTACACGTACGCGCCCGGAGGACCCCGGGCACGCACCTGTGGGAGAGACGCGCCGAGCGCCAGCAGCAGGCCGCGCACGCCACCACCCGCCGCCGCACCGCCGTCGCCCGCGCCAGCCGCCGCCGACGTGGAGGGTGCCGAGGAAGTGGACGCGTGTGAGGAAGTGGACGCTGGTCCAGCCGACGGCGGGGAGCGTGCCGAGAGAGTGGACGTGGACCTGCTGCAGTGATTTTAATTTCAGGATTTACAACTATTGCCCGAATTGCCCCAGCAGGAGGCGATCTTTTTTTGGGGGGGGGGAAGTGTGAAATTGCAATTTCCGACACTTTTCGGGGCAAAATACCCGCAATTCGCCCCTGCGGTATCCTCACAAACTTCCTGGTTTTTGCCCCTGCAACGGGGGCTGCTGGGGCACTAAGGACATCACTGGTGGTGGCTGAATTGCAGGCGTTGGGTTTGATTTTGACGGTGGCTCCAACCCACAACGAGTGTGTGTGGCGCCAGTCAGCTCTGCCGGCTTGACTGGCCACAAGGCCACTACTGTGACCCTGAAGAAGGTCCTCTCCTATATGCTCCTTGCCAGAAATGTCTCAGAGACCGCTGTTTGGGATAGTCTAGCCGGCGGGAGCGGTAGTCTATCGGCCGGGAGCCGGCGGTACTCTAGTACTTGTGTGCTGGAGTATCGGCGGGTGTCTCTAGTAGAAGAGTAGCCTGCGTAGCTGGAAACCCCGTATTACTTGTTACTTGTGTGTGGGGTGTGGGGCGAGTGTGTGCTGGCGTGCAGGTGTGGCTGTCGTGGGTGAGTCGGTGGTTCCGCCAAGGATCTTGGGAAAGTGATGGCGCACCCCGCGCCCCACGCTGACTTCCTCACCCCGCCAGAGGCGCGTTTGTTTTCACATGTTCACACATTTTCGGGTCGAAATTCGCGCAGCGGCGGCCCGAGTCGGCCCATCTCGCCATGAAAATGTACTTCGCGGGATTGAGGGGGGGCTGACGGAAACACTGGTGTGAGTGTGGGTGGGGGGAGGGGCGCTCGTGAGCCCGCGCCCTTCTATAGACCACAGTGGTGTCATTAAGGAAACCGAACATGTGATGTTTGCCCCCGCAACATTGGAGGGAACATGCCCAATTGCCCCCGCATGCAGCATTTTTTCGGAGCGAATTCCCACGATTTGCCCCCGCAGTTTTCCCCCCAATGTCCGGGTTTACCGACAGCGGGGGCGCCAATGACACCACTGATAGTACAGCTTCGCTGTTTGCAGCCAGCCGGTGATTTTGTTTTCAGGTTTTGTAATGATTTATTTCACAGCCGGATTTGACCTTGTTGACATTTGACCCCCTGTTGACCGTGTGCCCTCATATATCGGTAATTTGAAAGCTCTCGACGAGCCCTGTCTGGCGGGCTCGTCTGACTAACGAACCCGCTGGAGGGGTTGAGCTGTGTTCAAGGTCAAACTACAGCCGGAATACAGCGAAATGGCTGTGTAGAGCCGAAGACAGAGTCACT
>VFSX01000050.1:490671-533171 GCA_016618255.1 Chlamydomonas sp. UWO 241 | reverse complement strand
AGGCGGGCGGGGCCGGAGCAGGACCCGGCATCGGGCCGGGCGGCAGCCTCAGTTGATCCACACACTCACGCACACACGCGCACAGACACACACACACACACTCACACACTGGTGCCGCCCACCCACGTGCACTTTCAGATGATGGCGCCCGGTGGCGGCGGCGGCGGGTGGAAGACCCGGCACACACACACACACACACACACACAAACACACACACACACGCACACAGGTGCAGGCGGGCGGGGCCGGAGCAGGACCCGGCATCGGGCCGGGCGGCAGCCTCAGTTGATCCACACACTCACGCACACGCGCGTGCACACACGCGCGCGCACACACACGCGCGCGCACACACACGCGCATACACATACACACACACACACTTCCACCGGTGCCGCCCACCCACGTGCACGCGCAGATGATGGCGCCGGGGCAACAGCGGCGGTGCGATCCACACCCACGCACATCCACACACACATACACACACACAGGACGAGCGTGGATGCGCACGCATGAACACGCACACACACACACACACGCAGACACACGCACGCACACAGGTCCAGGCAGGCGCGGCCGGACCCGGATCCGGCATCGGGCCAGGCGGCGTGGTCGGTGCGATCAACACACACACACACACACACACCCCTGCCTATCGCCGTCCACCCCCGCGTGTGGTGGTGGCTGAGCGTGCTCAACACACACACACACACACACACCTGCCCATCGCCATCCACCAGCCCCGCGTGTGGTGGTGGATGAGCGTGCTCAACACACACACACACACACACACGCACACACCTGCCCATCGTCGTCCACCACCGCCGCGTGTGGCGGTGGCTGTGCGTGCTCAACCGGCACCCAATCATCATCCATTGGCTCGCCCTGAGTGTGTGTGTGTGTGTATATGTGTGCGTATGTGTGTGCGTGTGTGTGTGACGTGTGTGTGTGTGTGTGTGCACGCGTGTGTGTGTGTGTGTGTGTGTAAGTGTGCGCGCGAGTGTGTGCTCCACAGGCACCCAATCGTCATTCATCGGCTCGCCCTGAGAGTGCGATTGCGCAATTGTGTGTGTGTGGGGGGGGGTGTTTGTGTGTGCGAGCGTGAGTGCATGTGTGTGTGCGCTCGCGTGTGTGTGTGTGGGGGGGGGGGCGCGTTGGCGAGCGATGTCTCACGTGCCGTGTGCGTGTGTGTGTGTGTGTATGTGTGTGGGGTGTGTGGGGGGGGGGGGGGGGCAGAGTGCCCGGCTGACGCACTGATTGACCGACTGCTAGCATCGGGTGAGCGACACGAGTAACCGTTTCTGCTTAAGTCGTTCTACTCAGGCTCACAGAGTCGGAGTAGGACGAGGCCAAGAGACGAGACGCGAGGCGAATCGGCACCTCTCTTGATTCAACTCCTCTGTTAATTGGTCTCTCGCCCGATAAATTAACGACCGCTGCCACTTCGCCGTCTCATTGTCGTCTCCGACTCCGACTCAGTTCAGCTCAGTAGCAGCTCAGCTGAGTGGCAGCTTCTAGGCGGCTCCTAGTGAAGAACAGCTGTTGCAGACACATCCTCCTGAACTGACCTCAACAGCCGCGAGGTCGTGGGGGAGCGGGCCGGGCTGCAGCGGCAGCGCCGCGCCTGTGTGTGTGTATGTGTGTGTGTGTATGTGAGTGTGCGTGTGTGTGTGCAGGGAGGGGGGGGGGGCTGCAGCGGCAGCGCCGCACCTGCGTGTGTGTGTGTGTGTGTGTGTGTGTGTGTGTGTGTGTGTGTGTATGTGAGTGTGCGTGTGTGTGTGCAGGGAGGAGGGGGGGGGGGGCTGCAGCGGCAGCGCCGCACTTGCGTGTGTGTGTGTGTGTGTGTGTGGTGGTATGTGTGTGGTGGTGGTGGGGGGGCTGCAGCGGCAGCGCTGCGCCTGTCTGTGTGTGCGTGTGTGCGAGGGCCAGGCAGCGGCGGCAATGCAGCGGCGTGGTGGCCTGAACCACATGTGCGTGTGTGCGCGTGTTTGTGTGTGCGTGTGCGTGTGTGTGTGTGCGTGTGTGTGTGTGTGTGTGTGTGCGCGTGTGTGTGCGTGTGCGTGTGTGTGTGTGGGGGGGGGGGGGCAGACAAGGCTGCAGCTGCAGCGCTGCGGCATTGTGAACCTGACCTGCGCCGTTGCCGTCGTTGCCGGCAGGCTCACCAGCGCGGCGGCCGTTGTGTGTGTGTGTGTGTGTGTGTGTGTGTGCGCGAGTGTGTGTGCAGGGGGTGGTGGCGGTGGTTTGGTCACCTGTGCCGTTGTTGCCGTCGCCCGCGGGCCCGCCCGCGCGGCATCCCTCGTGTGTGTGTGTGTGTGTGTGTGCGTTTGCAGGGGGGGGCGGTGGTCAAGTCACCTGCGACGTTGTTGCCGTCGCCCGCGGGCCCGCCCGCGCGTCGGCCGTCGTTGGGCGCGAGGATTCGGAGCTCGGAGAGGGCTGTGAGGGCTGACAGGCCGAGGTAGCCGCCGACCTGCAGAGAGAGGAAGAGTGTGTGTGTGTGTGTGTGTGTGCGCACGTGTGTGTGTGTGTGTGTGCGTGTGTGTGTGTGTGTGCACAAGTGTGTGTGCGCACACGTGTGTGTGTGCGCGCGTGTGTGTGCACCAGTGGGCGCGAGGATGTGGAGCTCACTGAGGGCTGTGAGGGCTGACAATCCGAGGTAGCCTCCGACCTGTGAGGAGGTGTGTGTGTGTGTGTGTGTCTGTGTGCGTTTTTTGTGTGTGTGTGTAATAGTCAGTGCTCCCTCAAAACTAATTCTCGAGTGTTATCCAAATCCTTGTTTAACAATCTCGCTAGGCTGTTTTCACCCTCAACACACCCCAACCACTACCAATCAACAATCTCTCTCCCCCCCTCCCCCTCTCGCTCGCTCTCTGTATGCCCCTCTCTCTCCATCTCTCTCCATTTCTCCCTCTCTCTCCATCCCTCTCTCACCCCCCCCTCTTTCTCCCCCTCCCTCTCTATCTCCCTCTCCCTTTCTCCTCTCCCTCTCTCTCTCCTTTGTCGATGCCAGGGACTCCTGTGATGAGATGCCAGTGAGTTATCCGGCTGCAGCGCCCAAAACAGTGATCCTTGCTATGGCAGTATACCGCTCGGAGCAGAATTTGAGCGGATTTTTTTTATTATTATTTGCTTTGTAGGCTTTTCCGCTTTCCACTCGGGGACAAAATTAATTGTGCCGGGACAAAGTCGGAGCACGCCGCGAAGCGGCGTGAAAATCGGCGAAGCTCCCCCTAAAACGGGCGCGTCAACACACACACACACACACACACACACACACACACACGCGTGCATGCACAGCATTGGCACAACACGTAGACACACACATACACACCCACACGAGCGCACCTGCAGACACCCACACGCACGCACACACACACACACCCAGGTGTGTGCGCCATGCTGGCCCAGTGCCCACCCCATGCACGCTGCATGCGCGCGCATGGCACAACGCATGGAGACACGCCACTCTCACAGAAGCACCTAGGAATGCACATGCAGCGCTGCAGTCGAGTACCACGCGTTGAGGGGCATAGGGGGAAGCAGGGCTCGGTTCCGTAAACAGTTCCGTAACTATCGGCCCCCTCACACCGCGCCGCATGGGCCCTGCCCAGCCTTGTAATGCGATTTCAACCCAAGCACACAACGTTTGGCGCGATCGACGCGGTGGGGAGGGGAGGAGAGTCAGCCCGCGTCCCGCGCCCCCCCTGTAGCCTCTCGCTACAGGCCCCTCGCACACAGCGCCGCATGGGCCCTCCCCCGCCCCTGCAATGCGACTGTTACCCGAACACATAACGTATGTCGCGCGATCGATGCGGCGGGGAGGGGAGGAGGGAGAGCACGACAGCCCGCGGCCCGGTCCACCTCGAGATTGCCCCGAGATTGCCCCCCCTCTCGCCTGCACGCAGCCCACACACCCACCCCCCCAGCGCGGTCCCATTCCATTTATGCAAATTTATGGCGCGTAAGCGGGGTGCGGGGGGCGACGCAGAGGCGATGTGCCTCAAACGCAGTGGCGGGCTTCGCGCAACACCAAGTTGTGATTAGTGTCCATGATCTTTTACCCCCTCCCCCCTGCCCCTGATGATGATGATGGATCTTACAGTCTGTGTGACACCAGTAATGATGTATAAGACCGGTGTCGGCGCTAGCGCCCGACACCTTAAACTCAGTTTCAGTGGGAAACTGGCTGGCTACCTGGTAGGGGTGAGGGTAAACCCCCACACGCGCGCACGCACTGGACCTAGACAGGACACTGGGCCCCCAGATCCACCCTATACCACCCAGGTAGTGACAGCAACGCATTGTTGGTGTGCGCCTGTGTTCTACTACTAGTCCCGCCGCCGCCATTGGCTCCAGCAATCTCCTCCATGCCCGCCAGCAATCTCCTCCACGCCCGCCAGCAATCTCCTGTATGCCCGCCAGCAATCTCCGCCATGCCCGCCAGCAATCTCCTGTATGCCCGCCAGCAATCTCGTCCATGCATGGGCGCCGCCATGCGATCTCCATGCGCCGCGCCGCGCTCCATGCGCGCCAGCACCCGTACCACCCGCCTCATTCCCGTTCTCCCGTATCCTCTCCCTGTACTATGGCTGATCCTTGTTCCGCCGTCCCCTTTGGCATCTGTAACCCGTATCCTCTCCCTGTAGCCTCATTCCCCGTTCTTAACCGCCATCTCCATTATGGTGCCCGCCCGCTGGTGGGGCCTCGCCTCGCCCCATGCCGCACGGCTAGTGTATTGATTGCTGCGCCATCTATAATCTGCGCCTTGGGGCAGGGAACCCCTGCGCCACAACCTCCTCACAAAGCCTAGCCGCATGTGCCTCGCTTCCCATGTTTCTCAATTTCTCGCCATCCGCTTCCATGCTGCCGCCTGCAATCTCCTCCACGCCCGCGAGCAATCTCCTCCATGCCCGCCAGCAATCTCCTCCATGCATGCACGCGCAGAGCGCCGCCATGTTTACCCATGCGCCGTGACGCATTAGCCTCCCCGCCAGCTCCCGTAGCCTCATTCCCCGTTCTTTACCCATGCGCCGTGACGCATTAGCCTTGTCCGCCGTCCTCTGGCATGCATAACCCGTAGCCTCATCCCCGGTAGCCGCATTCCCCGTTCTTAGCCGCCATCTCCATTATGGTGCCCGCCCGCTGGTGGGGCCTCGCCTCGCCCCATGCCGCACGGCTGGTGCATCGATCGCGTCGCCATCTAATAATCTGCGCCTTGGGGCAGGGAACCCCTGCGCCGCAACCTCCTCACAAAGCCTAGCCGCATGTGCCTCGCTTCCCATGTTTCTCAATTTCTCGCCATCCGTCTCTCTCTTCCATCCAGGCACAGTAAACCATTAGGAGCCGCAATCTGCTTGAGTTCCGATCGTTGTGAGAGGGGGTGCATGCTCGCCGCAATTCTCGCCATCGTGCATCGTGCTCTCCATCGTACCGCTGCCCCATCTGCCACATAGCCTCGCCCCATCAGGACCAGTTCATCAGTAGCGCTGTGCGTCACAGCCGCGCAGGGTAAATTTCCAGATTTTCAGCCGCCCAGTACCAAGCGCAGTTGTCCCGGTTGTCCGCCATCGAGCGGCGCCAGGGCGGGAGCTCCTGGCGAAGAGCTTATGAACTTATGAACTTATGAACCCCTAGGCCCGCGCATCGCGGTTCGAAGGCCTTAGTCATGAGGTAATGGGCAGGGAGCCCAGGTATTGTGCGTTTTGCAAAACCAACCATAGGGGCTACGCCCCCTGAGGGGGGCTTCGCCGAAGAAGCCGGGAAAAATGGTTGTCGGGAAAAAGCGGGGAAAAGCGGAATAATAATTGATTGCTATTTAAATCCTTCCCAATGATCATTGGCCCAAAACAATCCTCAAGCCATCCCCCAAGCATCTCTCCGTTTCACTCCCTCTCTCTCTCCCTCTCTCTCTCTCTTTACCAATCTCTCTTTCCCTCTCTCTCTACGCCCCCTCCCCCTCCCTCTCTCTATCTCCCTCTCCTTTTCTCCTGTCCCTCTCTCTCTCTCCTACCTTTGTCGAGGCCAGGAACTCCTCTGACGAGACGCCAGTGAGCGTGAGCGAACGCAGGTGGTACAGAGACCCACGCTCTCTCTCCCTTTCTCCCTCCCACTCCCCCTCTCCCTCCCTCTGTCCCTCTACCTCTCCCTCTCTCTCCTACCTTTGTTGATGCCACGAACTCCTCTGACGAGACGCCAGTGAGTGTGAGCGAACGCAGGTGGTGCAGAGACCCACGCTCTGTCTCCCTTTCTCCCTCCCACTCCCTCTCCCCCTCTCCCTCCCTCTGTCCCTCTCCCTCTCCCGCTCTCTCTTACCTTTGTCGAGGCCACGAATTCCTCTGGTGAGACGCCAGTGAGTGTGACCAAACGAAGGTGGTGCAGAGACCCGAGTTCGCTCTCCCTTTCTCCCGCCCACTCCCTCGCCCCCTCTCCCTCCCTCTGTCCCTCTCCCTCTCCCCCTCTCTCTCTTACCTTTGTTGATGCCAGGAACTCCTCTGACGAGACGCCAGTGAGTGTGAGCGAACGAAGGTGGTGCAGAGACCCGAGCTCGCGCAGGCGGCTCTTAAGGAGTTGAGAGCAGCAGAGAACGAGCTCCTGCGCGTGTGTGTGTGGGCAGGGGGGCAGTGTGTGTGTGTGTGTGTGTGTGTGTGTGTGTGTGTCCCTACCAAAATCTCAACGTCTGATCCGCGCGGTCATAACGTCTGAGACGGTCTGGGGTGCGCCTCAGGCGGTGGTGGGCGCCTGAGGCGGTCGGTGTGGCGCCCTAGGTGGTTTGGAAGACGCCTAAGGCGACGCCTGAGGTGATCGTGGGTGCGCCTCAATCGACGCCTCAGGCGTCGGAGAGCCTGAGGCGCCGCCTAATCCGCGCCATGGAATGGGACGCCTCGGGCGCCGCCTCAGGCGTTGTGAATGTGGTAGGGTGTGTGTCTGAGTGCCGAGCACGCACAGGCGGCCCTTGAGGAGTTAAGAGCAGCAGAGGACAAGATCCTGCGCGTGTGTGTGGGGGGGGAGGGGGGGCGCATGTGTGTGTGTGTGTTGATGTGTGTGTCTGAGTGCCGAGCTCGGACAGGCAGCTCTTGACAAGTTGAGAGCCGCAGAGAACGAGCTCCTGCGTGTGTGCGTGTGGGCAGGGGGGAGGGTGGAGGGTGGATGTGTGTGTGCGTGTGTGTGTGTGTCTGTGTATGTGCCTGTGTGTGAGTGCCGAGCTCGCGCAGGCGGCTTTTGAAGGAGCCACAGAGAACGAGCTCCCACGTCCACCCCGCGCATGCCCACCAGGGGGGGGGCTCGGCAGCAATATACTGATGACCGAGCACGTCCACCCCGCGCATGCCCACCACCCCGCATCCGGTCCCCAACTGGAGTGTCGGCAGCCCCGCGCGCGGTGCGTGCTCGGGGGTCGCTGCGTTGAGGGTCTCACATACATGCATCAATTTCATACACCCCATAGTAGAGGAGAGGGGGTAGGAAGAGGGAACGAGATCAAGGCACAGAGAGAGAGGGAGAGGGAGGGAGAGAGAGAGAGAGAGAGAGAGAGAGAGAGGGCGTGAGAAAGGGAGAGCACCCACACTGCAGTGCCGGCAGCGGAGGGCCCAAATACATGCGACCCGTACATCCATCCCGCACTCACACGCCAGAGAGCAGATGAGAGCGGAAGAGGGAAAGGGGTAGAAGATGCACAAGAGAGAGAAAGAGAGAGAGAGAGCAAGAGAGAGGGGGAGAGAGAGGAAGAGACGGGGAGAGAGCGAACCCACCTGCAGTTCCGACAGCCCCGCACACGGCGCGCGCACGGGGTCGCTGCGTGCAGAGGGCCGCCATACATCCCCCGCACATATGATGATGATGATGGATATTACAGTCTGTGTGACACCAGTAATGATGTACAAGACCTGTGTCGGCGCTAGCGCCCGACACCTTAACTCACATATACGCCAGAGAGGAGAGGAAAGAGGAAGAGGGAACGAGATAGAGGCACCGAGAGAGTGAGATAGAGAGGGTCAACACCCACACTTCAGTTCCGGCAGCCCCGCGGCGGCCCCGGGCGCAGAGGCCCACATACATCCGCCCCGCACATCCATCCCGTGCATACACGCCAGAGAGGGGAGGGGAGATGAGGAGGGAAAGAAATAAGAGGCAGAGAGGCAGAGAGGCAGAGAAGAGGAGGGAGAGAGATAGAGACAGATGACAGAGAGGAGAGAGGCACCGAGAGAGAGAGGGAGAGAGAGAGAACACCCACCTGCACTTCCGGCAGCCCCGCGCGCGGGGTCGACGCGCGGAGGGCTCCAATGCATCCAGCCCGTACATACACGCCAGAGAAGAGAGGTCCGCGCACGCGCACGCGCACGAGCACGCGAGGAGGGAACGAGATAGAGGCACAGAGAGAGAGAGAGATGGACAACACCCACCTGCAGTTCCTGAAGCCCCGCAGCGGTCCCGGGCGCGGATCCCGGGCGCATGCCGGTGCCGTGCGTGGGCACGCCCGCCATGCGCAGCACGCGCAGCTGGGGGGCGAGGGCGGCCAGGCCCTGAGAGGACAGGGGGGGGTTGAGGGAGGAGAGGAAGGTTTGGGCGAGGAGGAGAGAGGTTTGGGCGAGGAGGACAGGGACGTTTGGGCGAGGAGGGCGAGGAAGGGGGGGAGGGGGAGGAGGGAGGATAAGGGGAGGGACACGCCTGATATGCGCAGCACGCGGGAGGGGAAGGGAGGAGGGGAAAGGAGGTTTGGGAGAGGAGGGCGAGGGGGGGGAGGGGCACGCCTGCCATGCTCAGCACGCGCAGCTTGGGGACGAGGGCGGCCACGCCCTGAGAGGAGGGGGTGGGTGGGTAGGTGGGGGGTCAGAGGAAGGGGGGGGGGAGCTGGTGTGTATGTGTGTGTGTTGCACGCGCCCTTGCGCGCCTGTGTGTGTGTGTGGGTGGGGCTGGTGTGTATGTGTGTGTGTTGCACGCGCCCTTGCGCGCCTGTGTGTGTGTGTGCGTGTGTGTGACGCCCCACACCCACACCCACACCCATACACCCACACATCCACACACACCTGCAGCAGCGCGTCGCCTGGCAGCACAAGCTGCGCGGCCGAGCCGGACCACCGCACCGTGTGACACGTTCACGTGTGTGGGACACCCACACTCCCACACATCTACACCACCCCTCTCAACGCACACGCACACA
Source organism: Chlamydomonas sp. UWO 241 (assembly GCA_016618255.1). Classification (NCBI taxonomy): domain Eukaryota; kingdom Viridiplantae; phylum Chlorophyta; class Chlorophyceae; order Chlamydomonadales; family Chlamydomonadaceae; genus Chlamydomonas; species Chlamydomonas priscui. Next base: position 524,020 of record VFSX01000050.1, on the reverse strand, counting down.
CACACACACACAGACGCACACGCACACACACCTGCAGCAGCGCGTCGCCTGGCAGAACAAATTGCGCGGCCGAGCCGGACCACCGCGCGTGAGACACGTCAAGCGCGGTGAGGCGCGGGCAGCTTCCCGCCAGCTGCACCACCAGCTCGGGGGTGACCTGGTTTGGGGTTGGGGATTCAGGGCGAGGGTGTGGGGGTTAAATCGAGATTGATGAGTCTGCACAAGCTAGGGTTGCGTTTGTGCGGGGTGTGGGGTGTGGGGTGTGGGAGGATTGAGTGGGGCGTGGTGTGAGGCGCGGGCAGCTTCCCGCCAGTTGCATCACCAGCTCGGGGGTGACCTAGTTTGGGGGTTTGGGGGTTGAGTTAGGATGCATTTGCACGCGCGAGGGTGGGTTTGTTGGTGTGTGTGCGTGTGTGTGTGTGTGTGGGTGGTGTGCTTGGGAGGGCAGCTTCCTGTACCACGAGCAGGGGGCGACCTAAAGGTGTGGACGTGGATGTGTGTGTGTGGATGTGTGCGTGTCTCATATCGGCCCAAGGAGCTGATCTGGTGCCCTCTAGACACCCCTGACTATCGCCCCATGGAATAAATCGGCCCTTGGGGGATGATACGCCGCGATTGAAGATGAATGAAGTTGGTTGGCCAGAGTGCCCCCCCCTGACCCCCCCTAACCAAGGATACTATCCACTTGATTCAGGCGCTGGTTAGTCACCCGCTTTTTGAAAGAAACCCCAACTGCACGGATTAGACTTTGTAACAATTTTTGGGGTGTATCGCTGCTAGTGGTACAGGCATTGCCGGAGCATGCGGACGGCCTCATGTAACGCTTGGTTGGTCGGTTGGTTGGTTGTGTGTCCCATAGCGATGAGTGGTCACCCGCCCTCTGTAACAACATCGCCGGTATTTGGTGAAGCAAAATGGAGTGGAATTGGAATGTGTGTGATATGGTGGGGGGGGGAACGGAGGTGGGAGTGGGAGTGAGACGTGCAGGAGAAAAAAAAACACAGAAAACTGAGACACACAGAGAGAGAGAGAGAGGCAGATTGGAGAGAGAGAAAGAGGGAGGGAGAGAGAAAGGGAGGGAGCGGAAGAGAAGAACAGAGGAAGGGAGACAGAAAGGGAGAAGGAAGGGGAGAGAGAGAGAGAAAGAGAGAGCCTCACACCCACACCTATGGTCGATTTTACAGTCCGTCGGACACCTTTGATGGCGCATTAGACCCTAGGAAAGAGGCCGGCAGCTGTCAAAATTAGACCCCTAGCATGCCCTCTGCCATCATGATTGCTGTGCACGCGGTGCGTGTCTCAAAACAGGCGACGAGGAAGTCAGCCATCTCGTGCCAGAACCTGGGGTTCTCCTGGCCTGGCCGAGGATTCATAAACTCCCGCATCCGCTCATCTAAATCGGCCTCCTCGGGGCGAGGGATGTACCGAAACAGGCTGTGGGCCCGCACCCATCGATACAATTCACGCACCGTGAGCCAAGCATACGAAAGGTCCAGCTCGGTGATCGATGCCGCGGCGGCCGGGGACGCGCTTGCGCCTGCACACACACACAAAACGCACACACGGATGCGGATGTGAAGGGTGGGTGGGATGGCACACGCACACGCACACGCATACACACGCGCGGATGTGGGGGGTGGGTGGAATGGTGCAAACACAACACACACACACACACACGTACACACTCGGATGTGAGAAGTGGGGTGGGGGTGCTTCGCGACACACACGCACGCACACACCCACACACGAACGCACACACGCACACACGTACACACGGTTGTGACAGGTGCGTGGTGCAGCGCTCAGCGACACGCAATCAACGCGCAAGCTACGCGCAATCAACGTGCAAGCGACACACAATCAACGCGCAAGCGACACACAATCAACGCGCAAGCTACGCACAATCAACGCGCAATCGACACACAATCAACGCTCAAGCTACGCGCAATCAACGCGCAAGCGACACAATCAACGCGCAAGCTACGCGCAATCAACGCGCAAGCGACACACAATCAACGCGCAAGCTACGCACAATCAACGCGCAAGCGACACACAATCAACGCGCAAGCTACGCGCAATCAACATGCAAGCGACACGCAAGCGACACCCAAGCAAACACGCCCACGCGGGCGTGACAGACTGTACGATCGACCGCACGCGCCCGCGCCTGCCACACGCACCCGCCCTGGGGGGGAGCCCCCCGCCGCGCGCGCCGCCGCCACCGAGGCCGCCGCGCGCGCCGCTTAGCGATGCAAAACCAACAGCAAGCGACACACAAGCGACACGCAAGCAACACCCAAGCAAACGCGCCAACGCGGGCGTCCAACAGACTGTACGATCGACCGCACGCGCCCGCGCCTGCCACACGCACCCGCCCTGGGGGGGAGCTCCCCGCCGCGCGCGCCGCCGCTACCGAGGCCGCCGCGCGCGCCGCCGCTGCGGGTGCTGGTCGGGGGCGCCATGAGGCTGAGCGCGAGGCCGTGATCGCAGCAGCCGGGCAGGCCGAGGCGGCGCAGCCTGCACACGTGTGTGCGTGTGTGTGTGCGTGTGTGTGTGTGTGTGTGTGTGTGTGTGTGTACGGGGGGCTGTTGGTCGGGGTCCCCATGAGGCAAAGCGACAAACCGTGCCCGCAGCAGCCGGGCAGGCCGATGCGCTGCAGCCTACACACACGCCAGTGGTTCCGTTAAGGATCTTGGAAAAATGATGGCTCAACCCGGGCCTCGCGCTCGTTTCGACAATCTCAACCCGACGGAGGCAAATTAGGGCGGAAACGTGTGAAAATGGCGTTTTCACACTTTTTCCGGTCGGAATTTGCGCAATCGTAACGCGCAATCATGACGCGCTAGGCCGAATCGGCGAATCTCAACCCGAAAGTGCACTTTGTTGGGTTGCGGGGTGGCTAACGGAAACACTGACACACACGCACACACACACAGTGTGTGTCGCACACACACACACAAGCACACAGGCGTGAGGGGCGGGCGGGCTGCTGGGCAGCACACCAGTGAAGCCGTTGAAACAGACTGTCGTGCGCACCTCGTGAACTGGTTGAGCTTGAGGTGCGGCTCCTTATGGCATCCCCCCCCACCCCCCACCCCACACACACGGGCACACACAGACACACACACACACGCACACTCACACACAAGCACACCTCGTGAACTGGTTGAGCTTGAGGACACGCAAGCACACCTCGTGACCCCCCCCCCCTTGAGGTGCGGCTCCTGGTGCCCCCCCCCCACACGCAAGCACACCTCGTGAACTGGCTGAGCTTGAGGTGCGGCTCCTGGTGCCCCCCCCCCTCACCCCTCACCCCACACAGGCACACTCACACACACACACACACACACACACACACACACACGCACGCACACCTAGTGAACTGGTTGAGCTTGAGGTGCGGCTCCTGGTTGTTCAGCCGCCGCCCCCCACCCCACACAGGCACACTCACACACAAACACACACGCAAGCACACCTCGTGAACTGGTTGAGCTTCAGGTGCGGCTCCTTATGGCACCCCCCCCCCCCCCCCCCACACAGGCACACTCACACACACGCACACGCAAGCACACCTCGTGAAATGGTTGAGCTTGAGGTGCGGCTCCTTATGGCACCCCCCCACCGCCCACCCCACACAGGCACACTCACACACACACACACGCAAGCACACCTCGTGAACTGGTTGAGCTGGAGGTGTGACTCCTGGTGCCCCCCCCCCCCCCTCACCCCACACAGGCACACTCACACACACACACACGCACACGCAAGCACACCTCGTGAACTGGCTGAGCTTGAGGTGCGGCTCCTTGTTGTTCAGCCGCCGCCCGTACATGACGAAGCGAAGCGCCGTGAGCGCGGTCAGTGCCTGAGGTGTGACGGGCGGGCGGTTGGGGGTTATTACTTGTCTTAATTGACGAACCCTCTGTTGTTCCCCGAGGGTTGAGGGTTTAGGGTTAGTAAGGGCTGTAAAGGCTTTGGGGTTATTTAGGGTCAACTTAGGGTTTGGGGTTACTAAGGGTTGACTTAGGGTTAAGGGTTTGGGGTGATTAAGGGTTTGGGATTATTAAGGGTTTGGGGCTATTGAGGGTTAACTATTCAGGTTTATTGAGGGTTAAGTGGCAGGGACCCCTGTCACCCCCGCCGTCTATTCACGCGGCAGCTCCCTCGATCCGACGACCCGAGGGTGCGTACTGCGAACAGGCAGTTTCTGGGGTTGAGCTGCCCACGCGTGACGCAGCGCCGTGAGGGCCGTGAGCGCCGTGAGCGCCGTGAGCGCCGTGAGGGCCGTGAGCGCCGTGAGCGCCGTGAGGGCGGTCAGCGCCTGAGGTGTGGCGGCAAGTGGCCGGGCCCCCGGTCGCCATCTTTTTCACGCGGCAGCTCCCTCGATCCGACGTCCTGGGGGTGCGTACTGCAGACAAGTAATTTCTGGGGTTCAGTGCTTGCGCATGGCACAGCAACGCGCCGTGAGGGCGGTCAGCGCCGGTGAGGTGTGGCGGGCCGGGTATGACGGCGATGTGATTTACAGGCTGCTGTCCATGTGGACACCGGTCTCCCTGTGCACACCAGTGATTTCCTTTTCAGGATTTTTAATTAATTCCTCCACAGCCGGAATCTGCTTTGACCGCGTTGACCGTTGACCTCCCGTTGACCGCTTGTCCTCATACATGGGTCATTTGAAAGCTGTTGGCGTGCTTTGTCTGGCGGGCTTGTCAGGCTAACAATCCACTGGATGGGTTGAGCTGTGTGCAAGGTCAAAGTACAGCCGGCATACAGCCAAATGGCTGTGTACAGCCGAAAAGGAAATCACTGGTGCACACGCACCTGCAGCGGCGCCAGTGATCCTTGCTATGGCAGTACACCGCTCGGAGTGGAATCTGAGCGGATTTTTTTTATTAATTGCTTTGTGTGCTATTCCGCTTTCCGCTTTTCCGCTCGGGGAAACATTAATTGCGCCGGGAAAAAGCGGGAACAAATTAATTGTGCCGGGAAAAAGCCAGGAAAAAGCGGAATAATAATTAATTGCTAAATCCTTCCCAAGGATCACTGAGCGGCGCTAGGCAGCCCCAGCCGCATACTGCGTCACAACCAACCAGCCTCCCTCCCTCCCAACCAACCAGCCAACTACCCAAATTCTAGTCAACACCTGAACCCCGCCCCCTTTGTGTCTGCGTACCTGCAGCGGCGCCCACGCGACGCCCGGCAGCCCCTGCTGCGTGCTGCGACCGTCACAACCAACCAACCAACTAAGCAGGCACGCAGGCAAGCAGGCACGCAGGCAAGCAGGCGAGCAGGCAAGCAGGCGAGCAGGCGAGCAGGCGAGCAGGCAAGCAGGCAAGCAGGCAAGCAGGCAAGCAGGCCCCAACCACCAACTAACCCCCTTGCGTCTGCGCACCTGCAGCGGCGCCCACGCAGCGCCCGGCAGCCCAAATCGCGTGCTGCGTCCGTACCAATCGATGCCGAGGCTGCAGAGGCCTGCGCGCAGAGAAAGAGAGAGTAAGAGAGATTGAGAGGAGAGATAGGGGAGAGAGATAGAGAGGGGGAGAGAGAGAGAGAGAGAGGAGAGAGAGGCGCGAGAGAGAAAGAGAGAGAGGGAGAGAGAGAGAGGAAGAGAGTTCGTGTGTGCGTGCAAGAGAGTGTGTGTGTGAGAGGAAGAGAGAGAGTGTTTGTGTATGTGTGTGTGAGTGTGTGTGTGAGTGTTAGTGTATGTGTGGCTCCCCCGGCTCAGACTCCCCGCCACGCCACCGCGCGTGCGTGGATGCGACACAGACACAGCTTTCGGCGCTCCACGGGGCGCGGGGGGCAGCCACATACGCGGAGGCTGCGCAACACCTGCATGGCGACGCCAGCAACCACATCTCGGCCTCGGCCGACACCACAGACGCCCTCCGCGCCCTCAGCGCGGGGCAGGCAGACATCAGACGCCTGGTAGGGGGGCTGCTGGACAGGGAGGCGAGGGCGCGCGCCCAGCCACAGAATGCGCCGACGCAGGTGGGCGCGCCACAGGTTGCCGACGCCGGCCACAGCGGTGCCCTTGCGGGGGTGCTCGCTGTGGTGCAGGCGCAGGCGCAACAGATTGCGTCCCTGGTGGATGTGGTGAGCCTCCTGGTGAGCCGCGTCCCTGGGGCGCCCATGCAGATGCCGCATGCAGAGCCCGCCCGCGCGCGGGCCGGCCATGCGGCCCACAGTGCGGCGCCCCGCGCTGCGCCTGCTGCCGAGGCTGCTCAGCCTGCCCGGCCCGCTGCTGCTGCCGCCCCTGTGGCGTCGGCGGGGGGGGGGCCGGCGACGGAGCGGCCTGCGTCGGGCGCCACGCGTGCCGCATCTGCGCGCGGCCCCTCCCGCCGGGGGGGGCTGCCTGCGCGTGTGGGCGACACGTCGCTGCGCCGCAGCTTCGTGCTGTCCATCCCGGTGGCACGCGGCGCCAACTGGTTCCTCGCGGGCGGTGGCAGGCGGATGGATGAAGAGGAGGCGACGGCGGCGGCGGCGGAGCGGATCGCTGCAGCTGCCGAGGACGGCACCAGCCTGCCCGTCCGCCTGGATACGGATGTCGTGCGCTTCCTCTACGGCGGCACCGGCCGGCGGGAGCCGGCTGATGGTGGCGTCGTGTCTGCGTCGCTCCTCAACGCCAAGCCTGCCGTCGGGGGCATCGGCGTGGAGCCACGCGGGGGCGGTGTGCTGCGTGTGCTCTTCACCGTGGCGTCTGACGCCGTGGCCGACACTGTCGTGCGCTGGCGCCACGAGCTGCGCCGCTGCGTGGACTCGACTGCAGTCTTCGACGTCCTCAGTGACCGCGAGGAGGCGCAGCACCAGGCGCTGTGGCCCGCTTTCCTCGCCGCCAAGGTTGCGGGGAAGCGGGCGCAGTTCCACCGCGCGCGCCTCGTCGTTGACGGCGAGCGGGTGCCTGCACCTGCTTGCTAGATGGCATTCCCTCTGGGGGTGTTTTTGAAGGGGAGGTGGCGCCACACGCGTGCGGTGGCGGGTGCGGTGTGGTCGCTGAGTAGAGTGCTGCGGCGGGTGTGCTACTAGCCCCGCTTCCGGTGGTCTGGGGGAGGGCTTTTTGGTCCCTTCATGGTTTTATACCTTGGGTCCGCCCTCTGGCCATTTGAGGGGCTGGGTGTGCAGCCTGCACAGTGGTGCTGCTTGCTTGGCGCCCGCCACCAAGTGTGGATGGCGTTACCGTGGGCTACTTGTAGCTTGACCTTTTGTGGGCCTTGAGCCTTGTTTCTCTAAGTCCCACTGGAGCTTTGGAACCGTACGTGTGACCGCCAGAAGTGGATTGTAAAACTCTCACCATCATCATCATCATCTCATCATCATCATCATCATATGTGTGTGTGAGAGTGTTTGTGTATGTGTGTGTGAGCGTCTACCTTCGAGTAGCGGCGCTCGCGGACAAGGCCAACGACAAGCGCGATCTGCTCATTGTGGCAGGTGATTTCATTGCAGCAGTGGGGAGGGACTCGGTGTCCGACCACGAATGCGTTGGCAAGCACCTGCCCCTCACGGAGCCAGCGGTGGCCAGCAGGAACGGTCGCCTGCTCCTCGACACTGCCACTGCATGCAGCCTGCGCGCTGCCAACACTCTCTACCCCCACAGGCCTGAGCACCAGTACACCCACATCAGCCCCATGGCTGTTGCACAGAGCAGACGGCATGCATGCTCTGTGCGCCGCCTGCACAGCGTCAAGGACTACATCCTGGTCGCGCGCCGCCGCATGCATGCGGTGACAGACTGTGATGATGATGATGATGATGGATCTTACAGTCTGTGTGACACCAGTAATGATGTATAAGACCGGTGTCGGCGCTAGCGCCCGACACCTTAAACTCAGTTTCAGTGGGAAACTGGCTGGCTACCTGGTAGGGGTGAGGGTAAACCCCCACACGCGCGCACGCACTGGACCTAGACAGGACACTGGGCCCCCAGATCCACCCTATACCACCCAGGTAGTGACAGCAACGCATTGTTGGTGTGCGCCTGTGTTCTACTACTAGTCCCGCCGCCGCCATTGGCTCCAGCAATCTCCTCCATGCCCGCCAGCAATCTCCTCCACGCCCGCCAGCAATCTCCTGTATGCCCGCCAGCAATCTCCGCCATGCCCGCCAGCAATCTCCTGTATGCCCGCCAGCAATCTCGTCCATGCATGGGCGCCGCCATGCGATCTCCATGCGCCGCGCCGCGCTCCATGCGCGCCAGCACCCGTACCACCCGCCGCATTCCCGTTCTTTAGCCATTCCCCGTGACACCTATGGCTGATCCTTGTTCCGCCGTCCCCTTTGGCATCTGTAACCCGTATCCTCTCCCTGTAGCCTCATTCCCCGTTCTTAACCGCCATCTCCATTATGGTGCCCGCCCGCTGGTGGGGCCTCGCCTCGCCCCATGCCGCACGGCTAGTGTATTGATTGCTGCGCCATCTATAATCTGCGCCTTGGGGCAGGGAACCCCTGCGCCACAACCTCCTCACAAAGCCTAGCCGCATGTGCCTCGCTTCCCATGTTTAGGGTGCGTAGGAGCCCAACCTGGGACAGCGATCACCGCATGGTGGTGCTGTCCATGCGCCTCCGCATGCGAGCCTCCCGCCATGCAGGCGGCTCTCAGCGGCGCGCATTGACTCTTCACAACTGCGGCGCCCGGCTGTCCGTCGTGAGTTCAACCTCCAGCTGTCCGATCGCTTTGGGCTGCTGGAGGCCGTGCCGCCCGAGGGCGCTGATGCCCAGGCGGAGTACGACGCGATGGCTGCTGCCATTCGCGAGGTGGCCACCAACCACCTCGCTCCACGCGGCAGCCGCCGGCGGCGCGGCTGGCAGTTCACTCTGTCGCAGCGCACCCTCCGGCTCATGGACGCCCGGCAGCGCGCGCACTCGGCATGGCTCAGGAGCAAGTCTGCTGCTGCCAAACGAGAGCGCAACCGCGCCAACCGCGGTAGGCTTCTAGGGGATAGGGGGTCAAGTGGCGCTTGCCAATCTACTTGACCGCCGTGGTGGAGGGGCCGGCGCCTGAGGGGCAGCCGGACCGTACACCACGGCTCTCCACCCGACCCTATCCTGAGCACGCTAAAACGCCGTGTCCGAAAAAGTCTTCCAATCAGAACGAGTGCCACTAGTTTCGCCTAGCTGCTGAATCAGTAGCTTAAGAAAATAGTGTCGGGAGGAGGCTGGAGGCCGGCCTTGCTGCCGAGCCACATCCATTGTGCAGTCAAAAGTCGTACGAGGAAGACGAGAAGCCGGCATGCGCATCACATGGCCTAGCCACTGCATTGATCGCTTTGCCACAAGGCTCTCAATTGGCTCAGTGTCGCACGCCTGCCGAATATAAGTTAATCTGTGCCGGTCGACCAGGCGCACACCCAGAATGCGACGAAGGCAGTTAGAGTGGGCAACCTCCAATCGAGTCAGTTGTGTTTTAGTAGGGGCCCATGTTTCGCAGCCGTACAGAAAGTGGGGCAGCACGAAAGTGTTGTAAACCCGCATCTTAGACTGCACTTGCATCTTCTTGCTGGCCCAAATCTTATCAAAAGACGCAAACACGCCCAGCGCGCGACCGACACGCACACCGATCTCCTTTTCCACACCACCACTCTGGGTTATCCAACTCCCTAGATACTTAAATGCAGAGACGGTCTTCACTTCACCACCAGTCAGCGCAAACGTGGGCAGATCCGCGTCAAAATCTGCTGGCAAAATCATCACTTCTGTCTTGGCGGCGTTGATTTGCATGCCAAAGCTAGAGGACACTTTGTCAAGGATTTTCAGCATAAGCGCCAACTGAGCTGGGTCATGCGAGAACAAACATAAATCGTCGGCATACATCAGCATTACTATGCGCTCAACCGACGACGACAACACAGAGCCGCCGGCTCGGGTCACGACTGACACGCCAGCCCCCTCAGGCATTTGAACAACACAGGAGCAATGACGCACCCCTGTCGCACACCAGACGACGGTCAATAAAAACATTGAACAACACAGGAGCAATGACGCACCCCTGTCGCACACCAGACGACACGGGGAATTCGTGCCCGATTTTCCCAGCCAGCCGCACGGCAGCTGCGGTGTTGGTGTGAAGATCCTCCAACAGATCAATAATGTGCGGATGAACACTATATAATCTAAGGACTCTCCACAGTGCCGCACGGTTTATGCAATCGTAAGCTTTAGAATAGTCGACAAATGCCACAGCCATGCATTGTTTGTACTCGGCATGTGCCGCGCTCAGCGAGCGCAGAGTAAAAATCGCATCAACAGTGCCTCTGCTTTTTCTGAAACCACACTGAGCCTCATGCAACTGACCATCAACCTGCGTGGAGACGCGGTGCAGAAGTATGGCAGCGTACACTTTCCCGGCAATAGAGAGAAGGCTTATACCGCGGTAGTTACCAGGGGAGTCACGCGGACCCTTCCCCTTATATAACGGTGTGATAATAGCAGTTTTCCATTCCCTCGGGGCTCTCCCCGACCGCCATACGGCGATGATGACCCGGTGGAGCCATGCGATGGCAGGTGGGCACCGCAACAGCATGGCGTCCAGCTGGTCACCGCCCGGAGCGGCGGCCGAGCGCAACGCTCGCACACACGCCTCCGTCTCAGCCAGGTCAGGGGGGCGCCCGTGCGCCTCGTCCACCTCTGTGGCGCGTGTGAGCTCAAACGCCGCTACATCGTTCTCCAGCTGGTTCAGGGTCTCGTCGCTGAGCTTGGTCTCCCCGCCATATAGCTTGTCGAATGACTCTGTCATGGCCTTCAGCACCCCGTCTGGACCGCTGTGCAGCGCGCCCGAGACGTCCCGCATGGCAGGTGGGATCTGATGGCTGCGGCTGCGGCCCGCCAGCCTGTCGCACGCGCGCGCAAACTGGCGCAGATTCTTCTTGCGTAGCATGTCTTGCGCCTCCGCCACCTGCTGGCTGATCCAGAAGCAGTTAGGACCTACTTTGGAGGCGTCGCACAATAGCTCTCCTTTTTGCTCTGGGACTACACGTTGGCAGGCAGCCGGCTGGTGGCTACCGCCCCTCACAAGTAATTGTTAGGGCCAGAACTGGACTTGGGTCTAGGCAGTGGTACTAGGACTAGAGGTAGTCTTTGCTGGAAAGCCGATGTAACTGTAACTGTGTGAGCGTTTGTGTATGTGTGTGTGTGAGTTGCGGCTCTTGCCTCGACGTAAGCACACACCCAGGCCGCACACACACACACACACACACACACACACACCGGCTGCCGACCCCCCCCACGCCCCCCACCCACCCAGCACACACACACACACACACACACACACCCTCCCGACCGCCTCCACGCCCCCCACCCACCCAGCACACACACACACACACACACACACACCCTCCACACACACCCACACATATACACACCCCGCACCACGCCCCCACACATCCACACATGTCACACTGCCGACCGCCGCGATGTCCTCCCCACCACACACGCACACCCACACGCACACCCACACGCACACGCACACACCCACACTACGCCCCCACACCTCCACACCTGTCAGGCTGCCGACCGCCTCTGCGTCCCCACCACCACCACACACACACACACACGCCCCCCCCCCACACGCACGCACGCACGCACACACACACACCCACACTGACCGGCTGCCGACCGCCTCCACGCCCCCCACCCACCCAGCACACACACACACACACACACACACACCTCCACACACACCCACACATATACACACCCCGCACCACGCCCCCACACATCCACACATGTCACACTGCCGACCGCCGCGATGTCACACACCCCGCACCACGCCCCCACACATCCACACATGTCACACTGCCGACCGCCGCGATGTCCCCCCCACCACACACGCACACCCACACGCACACCCACACGCACACGCACACACCCACACTACGCCCCCACACCTCCACACCTGTCAGGCTGCCGACCGCCTCTGCGTCCCCACCACCACCACACACACACACACACGCCCCCCCCCCACACGCACGCACGCACACACACACACACACACACACCGACCGGCTGCCGACCCCCCACACACCCCACACCCCACACCACGCCCCCACACCTCCACACCTGTCAGGCTGCCGACCGCCCCACGCCCACCCAACCAACCAACACACACACACACACACACACACACACAAGCACACACACACGCGCACACACACGCACCCACACCTCCACACCTGTCAGGCTGCCGACCGCCGCGATATCGCCGGCGTCGAGCTGCTGCCCGTGCAGGTTGAGCGCCTGCAGGGGTATAGGGTTCAGGGTTTGTAAGCCCCAACGGGTCGAGTTGCTTGCAAGTGCGGGAGGATGCCAGCGAGGGAGTGTGTTGAGAGGGCTGCACCACACACACACACACACAGACCGTCAGCCACGTCAGCGGCACAAGCGCAGAGCAGCCGCGCGCCAGAGAGAGCCCGTGCGACGGGCGCCCGGGGGCGAGCTCACAAACACACACAGACACACACACACACACACAAACACACACCGTCAGCCACGTCAGCGGCGCGAGCGCCGCGCAGCCGCGCGCCAGAGAGAGCCCGTGTGATGGGCGCCCCGAGACGAGCTCTCACACACACACACACACACACACACACACACAAACACACACACACACACACACACACACACACCGTCAGCCACGTCAGCGGCGCGAGCGCCGAGCAGCCGCGCGCCAGGGAGAGCCCGTGCGATGGGCGCCCCGGGACGAGCTCACACACACACACGAACACGCACACACACACACACACACACAGTCACACACACACACACACCCCGTCAGCCATGTCAGCGGCGCGAGCGTCGAGCAGCCGCGCGCCAGGGAGAGCCCGTGCGACGGGCGCCCGGGGACGAGCTCTCTCACACACACACACACACACGAACACGCATACACACACACACACAGTCACACACACACTCACACACACACACACACACACACACACACACACCGTCAGCCACGTCAGCGGCGCGAGCGCCGAGCAGCCGCGCGCCAGGGAGAGTCCGTGCGACGGGCGCCCGGGGACGAGCTCTCGCGCCACGTCAAGGCCAGAGAGCCATGGAAGCGCGGGCAGCGCGCGGAGCAGCAGGTCCTGAGATTCGCGCGCCGCGGGGGTGCCGGCCGCGTGGCCGGTGTCGCTCGGGAGGATGAGTTCTGCGTGGGGGCGTGTGTGGTCGATTTCACGGCCCGCCACACGCCTTTGATGGCGTGTGTGTGTGTGTGTGTGTGTGTGTGCGTACGTGTGTGCTTTCAGTTGAGCCGCCGCAGCAGCAGCAGCAGTTTTATGAGACTTGCGCGCTGCGGGGAAGCCGGCCGCGTGGTCGGCGTCGCTCGGGAAGAGGATGTCTGCACGGGCGTGTGTGTGCGCGCACGCGTGTTTGTGTGTGTGTGTGTGTGTGTTGTCAGTTGGGGCGCAGCAGCAGCAGCAGCAGCAGACCGTGTGGCCGGCGTTGCTCAGGAGGATGAGGTCTGCACGTGCGTGTGTGTGCGCGCACGCGTGTACGCGTGTGTGTGTGTGTGTGTTGTCAGTTGAGGCGCAGCAGCAGCAGCAGCAGCAGCAGCAGCAGACCGTGAGGCCGGCGTCGCTCGGGAGGATGAGGTCTGCGTGGGCGTGTGGGGGGGCGACTTTACAGTCCGCCAGACGCTTTTGATGGCGTGTGTGTGTGTGCGTGTGTGCTTTCAGTTGGGACGCGGCAGCAGCAGCAGGTCCTGAGACTCGCGCGCCGCGGGGGTGCCGGCCGCGTGGCCGGCGTCGCTCGGGAGGATGAGGACTGCACGGGCGTGTGTGTGCGCACGCGTGTGCGTGTACGCGCGCGTGTGTGTGTGTGTGTGTGTTGTCAGTTGGGGCACAGCAGCAGCAGCAGCAGAACGCGTGGCCGGCGCCGCACGGGAGGCGGTCTGCGTGGGAGTGTGTGTGCGTGCACGCGTGTACGCGTGTGTGTGTGTGTGTGTGTGTGTGGGTTGTCAGTTGGGGCGCAGCAGCAGCAGCAGCAGCAGAACGTGTGGCCGGCGTCGCACGGGAGGCGGTCTGCGTGGGAGTGTGTGTGGGGGGGGGGGGGGGGGGGCGATTTTACAGTCCGCCAAACGCATGTGATGGCGTGCGTGCATGCGCGTGTGCGTGTGTGTGTGCATGTGTGTTTATTTTCAGTTGGGCTGCAGCAGCAGCAGCAGCAGCAGCAGCAGCAGCAGCAGCACAGCAGCAGCAGCAACAGCTGACTGCGTGGCTGGCGTCGCACTGGTGGAGGTCTGCGTGGGGCCGGTTGGATCGATTGAGTCAGACACGGGTTTGAGCGAGGGAGGGGGAGGGAGAGAGTTGCGCGGGGCGCTTGCACACGTGGTGCATGGCATAAGGTGGCGCGCGCACGCACGATAGGAAGACAGAGAGGGCGATCAAGGGAGCGCAAGAGGGAGCGAGGGGGGGGGGGCAAGGGAGTCGCACGGGGCATGGTGGCACACACACGCGCGATAGAGATACAGAGAGAAAAAAGAACAAGGAGAGAAAGAGAGGGGAGAAAAAAGAGACAAAGAAGTGAGAGAAAGAGAGAGAGAGAGAGAGAGAGAGAAAGAGAGAAAGAGAGAGAGAAAGAGAGAGAAGGAAAAAGAGACAAAGAGAGGGGAAATTAAGAAAGAGAGAGAGAGAGAGAGATAGGGAGAGAGAGAGAGCAATGGAAAGTGCAAGAGAGAGCGCAGTGCCGGCGTGCGGTGTCTGTGCTCACGGCGCATGGCACCATGCCATGGTACTGTGCTGGTGGGCTGACACGCTGCGTGGCCTTGCGGGCTCTCCTAGTAGAGCCCCCCTAGGAGAGCCCTCCTAGACGTGAAGTCTAGGCATTACTCACGCCCCGTGGTCCAGATGCCCCCGCGCGTACATGTAAAACGTGTAAAATCATGGTGCTGCACCCACCCTATGTTTTTTGCTCTAGGAATCCGCGTTGGCAGGCAGCCGGCTGGTGGCTACCGCCCCTCATGAAGTTATTGTACGGGCCAGGACTGGGCTTGGGTCTAGGCGGTGGTACTAGGACTAGAAGGTAGTCTTTGCTGGAAAGCCGATGTTACTGTAACTGGTACCAGGAATATAAGGTAGTCTTCGCTGTGAAGCCGATGCAACTGTTATTGTAACTGCCTTGCTTGCACACCACGACGCCACATGTTCATTGCACGCACCCAATGGCGCCTGCCCGCCCCGCCCCGCCCACCCCAGACCTCGACCTCTCTCCACCTGCACACACAAACATGCCCTCATGGACTTTGTACCACTCCTACATTGCCCAACTTGATTCCCTCTTACTACTCCTACTGCTCCCTCCTACTACTTCCCTCCTACTACTACCCTCCCTCCCCTCCTACTGCTTCCCTCCTGCTACTCCTACTGCACCCACCCGCGAGGCACAGGTGACACTCCCTCCTACTGCTTCCCTCCTGCTACTCCTACTGCACCCACCCGCGAGGCACAGGTGACGCAATCCGTGGAGGCCGTGCAGGATGAACGCGACGGCTTCGAGCGGCACCTGCGCGTGTGCAGTTGGGGGGGGGGGGGGGCTGATCGATAGGGGGCATGGGTGTGTTCGACTCTCGTCTTACAAGTGTCCCTCTGTATTCGACTCGGTGCGTCAACCACCCCCACTCCCAGAGGTTGTGCGTGCGCGCATGCGTGGGGGGGATGCGCGTGCGGGTGGGCGAGGGGGGGGGATGCGCGTGTGTGTGTGTGGCGGTGTGTGTGTGTGTGTGGCGGGGTGTGTGTGTGTGTGTGTGCGTGTGTGTGTGCCGTGCCGTGCCGTGCCGTGCCGCATACCTTGCAGCGCGAGAGGTCGAGCGATCGCAGTGTCGTGGCGCCAGCGAGCGCGCGTGCAATGTCTGACACCGGCTGCCCGGTGGCTGCCGCAGCAGCCGGGTGGGGGTGGCCCGAGGGCGCGGGCTCTGTGGTCAGGTCTGTGGTCAGGTCTTGGGAAGACAGGTCGAGGTGTTGCAACGCCGGGAACCAGGCCTGCAGGTCGAGGGCGGCGCCGCGGGCCATGCGCTGGTGCCCATGCCCATGCGCATGGGCACCAGCCTGAGACCCTAGGCCCTGGGCCTGCAGGTCGACGTTGACGGGGCGCAGCGGCATGCGCAGTAGCAGGGCGCCGTGGTACTTCACGCGATGCAGAGCAGACGAGACACCGACAACACCGAAGCCAGCGTCGAAAGGGGGGGCCAGATACGTTGTGCTGAGGCTCTGCACGTGCTGCTTCAATCCTCTGTTCCAGCTCTTGCACACACAGAACATGGCGGGGTAGCTGGACGATGGGGCGGCGTCGTTCATGACCAGCTGCGACACCAATGTCAGGAGATCGCAATCCAGTCCGGCCCAGCCTCCGTCCACGAAATCCATATCCTCCATGTATGTCTCGAGATGTATAAGGGGCACCATGCAACGCTTGCATGGTCACTCCATGCCCACACTTCTTGGCGGTGAGAGCAAGGCAACGCCCACGCCCTCCTCTTCACCACCCGCAAAGCATCGACGACTGCGACGCCTGAAAGCCTCACCAGCCACGAAAATGCTCGCGTTTCGCCTAGTCTAGGCTGGACCAAGGCCGGACCAAGGTGATTCGACGCCTCAACTCCCTCAATTCCACCACCGCGCTTGCGGCGCCTTTTCTATATCGTGTGTGCTTCTGGCCCCGTTGGACATGGCGTGCGTGTGCCTGGAGCAGATGGCCGAATGTGCAAGGCCTGCACCCCATGCCCATGCCCATGCAAGGCCTGCACCGCACACCATGCACAGTTGCGGCTCACCGCTCCATGTGCGCGCCAGTGCACATTCACAAGCTATGCCGCTTCTCACCCACCGGGAATGCAGGTGTGAGCGTGTGCTGCTCTCTTCCGCCGCGGTCCCACAAGAAGATGGGCGGCAGTGGAACACATCCACGGAACAAGGCAGCTGCCGGTTCCGCCCTCATTCTGGCTGCACAGGCAGGCCAGCTGGATGACATGCGCCTCCTCCTCGACCCAGCAGCCATGTTGACGCACGCCGATGAGCGTGGAGACACCGCCCTCATCAAGGCAGCTAAGTCGGACCAGACGTCGGCCATGCGCTTGCTGCTCAAACACCCAGCTGCCGACCCTGCGTCCATGATGCTGCACGCCAACTCCCGTGGTGGTAACACCCTCGCGGCAGCTTCTTCGAAGAGCCATGTCAACGCGATGCGTCTGCTGCTCGACCGCCCATCTGCCGACGCAGTGGCTCTGACTATGCACGCAGACGACCGGGGTAACACCGCCATACTGAAGGCTGCTCGCAACGGCAAGGTGGACGCCATGCGCCTGCTGCTCGACCACCGATCTGCCGATGCAGTCGCCATGATGATGCACGCGAACCACTCTGGTTTTACTGCCCTGATGGCATCCGCTTGGAGGTGAGCTAGGTGGGCTGGTTGCAGCACAGGGAGGGTTTCGGGCAGGAAGGGAGCAACAGAAGCAGCAGCAGCAGCAGCAACAGCAGCAGCAGCAGGGACTAGGAGCACCCTCGCGTCGCCTGCTGACCGTGGCCTCTGATGACAACGACAGCAGCAGCAGCAGCAGCAGCCCGCACGCCGCGCCCGCGGATGCCCATGCTGCCGCGCCGCACCCGATCGCGCACATTATGCCCGTCGCGACACAGCAGCAGCAGCAGGATGCGCCCTCACCTGGTTGCAGCACAGGGGCACTGCGCGCATGCGCTGGCTGCTTAGAACGGCCGTTTGTGTTTATGAAAGAGCGCAGATGGAACGGGACCACCATCGGCTCGGCCGCCCTGTTGTGGCAGTGGGCGCCATGCGCCTCCTGCTCGAGCACCCATCTGCTGACATTGCAGCCACAAGCTGATGCCCACAGACGTCTTTACCCAAAATCCGCATCCACATCAGGGACGAGGAGGACGCCGTGCGCCTACTGCTCAAGCACCCATCTGCCGATGCAGTAGCCATGATGACCGCCGAGAATCACGCTGGCCTGAGCGCCGTCAAACTGGCTGATCAGACAGGCCACGGGGACACCGCGCGCTTGCTGCGGCGCACATTCAACAAGCATGGAGGGGTAACGGCCAAGGAGATGCATGGCAGCCACGGCAAGAGCCGCCACCGTGCAGGAGTGCACGTCAGGGAGAGGAAGGAGGCTCAGTGCGCAGATGCGGCAGCCAAAGCGAAGCAGGGGCAGCAGCAGTCACACCAGCAGTCGCAGCAGCTGGTTCAGCAGCCGCAGCAGCAGACGACGAGGCGGGCCAATACGGCAGCGGAAGAGCCGTGCAGCCAGAACGGAGGCGTGCCACGACCGCAGCAGCCCTGGCCTCGCGCCCCCTCCGCATGGACTGCCAGCTAGGCCGTTCGGTCCTGGCGGGCCATTTGCGATGCCACCGCCGCTGTACAGCAACATGCTGTTGCGCATGCCCGGCCTGCCTGGCACGCCCATGGTGACCGCTGGCGCGCCGCGCCCACTCGTGCCCATGCTGCCCCCGCACCTGGCTGGTCTGCAGCGCGGTGTGGCGCAGCCACTGCAGCCGCCGCCGCAGCAGCCGCAAGAGCAGCAGCAGCAGCAGCAGCAGCAGCAGCAGCAGCGGCAGCAGCAGGGGCTGGGAGCGCCCTCGCGCCGCCTGCTGACCGTGGCCTCTGATGACGACGACAGCAGCAGCAGCAGCAGCCCGCACGCCGCGCCCGCGGATGCCCATGCTGCCGCACCGCACCCGATCGCGCACATTATGCCCATCGCGACACAGCAGCAGCAGCAGCAGCAGGATGCGCCCTCACGCCGACTGCTGGCCGTGGCTGATGACGACGAAGGCAGCACAAGCAGCAGCAGTGACAGCGTCGGCGACCTCATGTCTCTCTGCGGCGTGGTGGCGCCCCCGCCCTGCAGCCCTGGCGTGCTGGCGCTGGCACTTGGTGCGGGATCAGCGCAGGCGCCCGATCCCGCCGCCGCTGCTGGGCTGGCGCAGGGCGTGGGATGCACGCCCGGCAGTTTCCCAGCTCCCATGGGCGACGAGGAGGGCTACCCTGTCCTCGGCGCGGAGCCGACGACGGGTGGCGGTGCGGGCGCGGCGGGGCAAACCTCACGCACGTGGGCGGCGCTCGTGGAGGTGTCCCGCTGTGCGCCCCCGTCCGATGAGGATGCCGACCTGGCATGGGCGCTCGCAGAGTCGACGGCGATGGCCAGGGAGGCAGCCTAACTACAGGCGCTCGCCGGAATGAAGAGAGAGCCTGCCCTGCCTCACACTCAAACCAGGAGCCCGGGCGACAGGTCACTCGTCGCATCCAACAACTCTGGGAGGCCGCGTTCGCCACCTTTTCATCTGGTTTCAACCCTGCACTGCTTCCTGTCATGGGTCTCACGTCGCCTCTGTCGGCGCGGGCATGGGCCTCTGCTTTTTTGAGCTTGTGTGTGCTACTTTTGTAGCTTGACCTTTTGGTGGGCCTTGTGCCTGATAGTCCCGCTAGAACTTTGGAACTGATTGTGACCGCCGGCAGTGGATGTGTAACACTACTCTCCTTGTGTGTCTTGTCGGCGGGGTTCGCCCTGACACTTTCCATGTACACACAACCAAACCGCCGTTTAGTCTTCCAAGTCCAGTTTGGCCTCGGGAGAGCGGAGCTCTGCTGAGAGATGACTGCCTTGCAGCGTGACCGCCACACGCCGTGGCGGCCTGCCGTCCCTCCAGTTTCGGTTTATGTGTTGCCCAAAACCATACACAAATCGGTGACACCCCCATGCGCACACACCCACCATGCCTGACACGCACCAGCTTGAGTGACTGAGCACGCTAGGTCCTTGGCCACTAACCTAGCTTTTGTTCAGGTCGGTATACATTGTAAAAGACGGTGCATCGCTGACACTGGTCCCAGGGCTCCCTAGCTGCTAGGACCGGGTCCAGATCAGTTGCTCGGTGACCCACATGGACACCAGGACCAGCTGGACTGGACTCTGGACCAGGGGCCGTGATGGATCAGGTGTCTCGATGCGTCCGTCTCCATGATGACGGCGGCGTCGTGTCTGCCTCGTTCCGCAACGCCAAGCCTGCCGTGGCACGGCGGCCGTCGGGGGCATTGGTGTGGAGCCGCGCCGGGGCGGGGCGTGCTGCGTGTGCTCCTCACCGTGGCGTCAGACAATCATTTTTTCGACCCCCCCGCGAAGGCTCATGCCTTGTACGGTACACACAAAAACAGATTATGTGTCGACAGCAATCCACAATAGCAAAACCCGCAGAGCATGCCGACAGCAAGCCCCCCTTCAAGCAAGCCGGCAACACATCAAGTGAGCGACTTCTCGTGCGAGCAGGGTCTCCATTCTCCATTCTTCATTCACCGCGGCGCATGCGGTGAACCAACCTAAGGCGAGCCCCCATTCACGCCTGCACCACATTCAGCGTGCTGCCTGGCCACACAGGGCAGGGGGGCGTTCACAGTTCAGCCAGTCAGCACAGTCAGCACAACGTAGCGACGCAACACCTAGATCCGAAAGATTTGCAACACCACATCCACCGAAAGATTTGCAACACCAGCGACACCTACAACCTTCGCGCACCAGTACTGACTGAAACCCCGCTGCTTCGACACCATCTCCCCCAGTCTCGACAACATCTCACCTCCTGCCCCCCTCACTGCAGTGTGTGTGTACATGCGCTTGGCGTGGTGTCCCGCGCGCGTCTGTTCCACGATCTTTATAACAATTGTACCCTCTTGCTTGCACGTGTCACAACCTCTACCGCAGCTACGCGATGTACGGGTCAGCATCGGGCGCCAGCCTTGATTGCGGCCTCATGACCCCTCAGCTCCCTCCGCTCCCCGCTCCCTGAGGGCCCCTGTTGCTAGTGTCCACGGCCCCCCATGAGGGCTTCAACTCACGCCAGCACCGACGGCCTCAGCCCTCGTTTTTTCACAAATGCCAGAAAACTCGCGGTCACTCGTCGCCCCTCGCGCCTCCCATCCGCAGCTGCGCGCAGCTGCAGGCACCATCGCGGTCGCCCTCGACCCATCGGTCCGCTAAGCCGCTGAGGTGAGCCCGCGCTCCAGACAGTCGGTCCAACTGTCTTGAAAGCAGCTGCACCAGGCTGGAACTCCGGGGCCCAGGACCTCACCACGGATGAAATATGGCGACGCTGGGGCTTCGGCGCACGGGCGGGCGGGGGGAGAAGAAGAGGGGTGGGGTCTGCTCAACTTCCTTGCAACGTGAAGCCTGCACTCTTTAAGTCCGTGGAGCGGAGGGGAGGGGGGGGGCTTCCGCATTCACAACATCTCAGGCGGCGCCTTTACTTGCGCTGAACAGACGGCGCCTCAGGTGCTCCGACCGCCTGAGGTGTCGCCTGAGGCGCACCCGCGATCCTTTGGGCATCGCCCGAGGCGCACCCTCGACCGCCTCGGGCATTATAGCCACCTTGACTTGCGCAGATCAGACGATGGGATTTTTTGTGGGGTGGGTGGAGGGTAGGTACGATCGGTAGGTTTGGCACAAGTGGTCAGGCCCCTCAGAATCAAAACCATCATCAAACTCGTGGTTTGGCTGACCTGGTTATGGCTAGAAGCCATACCGTAGTACCGCTTTGCCTTGCCGATTAAATAATTCGGAAAACGTCGCGGCAAGGTCGATTTCTAAAAAATATTGCCGAAAAAGTCAAAAAAACGCCAAAGTGACGTCAAAACGGGAAAAAATCCCGCGGCAAGGCACTAAAATTCTAAATAATTACCCCCTTAATAAAAATGGTGGCAAGGCAAAGCGGCACTACGGTAACCAGGTAGCTAATCGTGCCTTGATATACGTAACACAAGCCTGGAGATGGTAGAGGATCGGGAGGAATAATTGACCTGAAGCGAACGATGTTTTGAATTAGGAGTCAATGAGGCAGCCACGATAGTGGCGGGGACCCAAGCGTGGGTTCCCGAGGAGCTGTGGTGGACTGTGCCGTTTGCAGTGCACCGCAGCTGGCGCACCTGAGAAATGCCCACGCTGGGTCTCACACGTGAAAGCTGCCTCAAAGATGACGACCTCAAAACGGAGTATGCAGAATGAACATATTTATCCGCTATAATCGGGGGGCAAGCTTGCTTTCTAACCTATTACCAAATCCCACACTGTTGGTCACTACTGACCGCCTTTTCCAGCCCCTTTCTAGGTAGTTAGGCTTAGGGATGTGCCCCTCACCGAGTCCTTCTGTGCCTCCCCCCTTCAGCAGGGGGGGCGCCTGCGACACGTCCAATGTCGTGCTCGGTGCAACAACCAGGGGTCAGCTTCTGCTCAGAGCCAGGTTAAGGGTAATAGGTTGAGAATCCTGTGAATGCTGGTTGAGATCCCAGTTAGAAAACCCCTTAACACGTTAGAGGTTGCGGCCCGGCTGGATATCCTTTTCGGCCACGTCTTGGCCTTTCTCCCCACGGGGGGATGTCTCTTCTGGCAATTGGCGACGAACCTGCCTTGCGTTTTCCGTTTCCCAACATGCGCTCACCGACTTCAACAAGCGTTTGCTGCCGCTGCGGTAGGGGACCTAGGGGTGCGCCCACGCTCTTTACAGAGTTGGGGTTCCCTACCACCAACAGCCAGCCATCTCAGTAAGGTGCTCGGGCCATACGCGCCGAGCACGGTCTTATACGCCTTTAGAGGTGTCCCTGACTGTAACATCCATCATCATCAGTAGCTATCTCTTGGTTTGGTTGACTGATGGATATTACAGTCTGTGTGACACCAGTAATGATGTATAAGACCGGTGTCGGCGCTAGCGCCCGACACCTTAAACTCAGTTTCAGTGGGAAACTGGCTGGCTACCTGGTAGGGGTGAGGGTAAACCCCCACACGCGCGCACGCACTGGACCTAGACAGGACACTGGGCCCCCAGATCCACCCTATACCACCCAGGTAGTGACAGCAACGCATTGTTGGTGTGCGCCTGTGTTCTACTACTAGTCCCGCCGCCGCCATTGGCTCCAGCAATCTCCTCCATGCCCGCCAGCAATCTCCTCCACGCCCGCCAGCAATCTCCTGTATGCCCGCAAGCAATCTCCTCCATGCCCGCCAGCAATCTCCTGTATGCCCGCCAGCAATCTCGTCCATGCATGGGCGCCGCCATGCGATCTCCATGCGCCGCGCCGCGCTCCATGCGCGCCAGCACCCGTACCACCCCCTTTGGCATCTGTAACCCGTATCCTCTCCCTGTAGCCTCATTCCCGTTGTTAACCGCCATCTCCATTATGGTGCCCGCCCGCTGGTGGGGCCTCGCGCCTCATTCCCGTTGTTAACCGCCATCTCCATTATGGTGCCCGCCCGCTGGTGGGGCCTCGCCTCGCCCCATGCCGCACGGCTAGTGTATTGATTGCTGCGCCATCTATAATCTGCGCCTTGGGGCAGGGAACCCCTGCGCCACAACCTCCTCACAAAGCCTAGCCGCATGTGCCTCGCTTCCCATGTTTCTCAATTTCTCGCCATCCGCTTCCATGCCCGCCTGCAATCTCCTCCACGCCCGCGAGCAATCTCCTGTTTGCCCTCAAGCAAGCTCCTCCATGCCCGCCAGCAATCTCCTCCATGCATGCACGCGCAGAGCGCCGCCATGCAACCCCCATGCGCCGCGCGCGCCGTGCGCGCGCCGCGCCCGCCAGCTCCCGTAGCCTCATTCCCCGTTCTTTACCCATGCGCCGTGACGCATTAGCCTTGTCCGCCGTCCCCTGGCATGCATAACCCGTAGCCTCATCCCCGGTAGCCGCATTCCCCGTTCTTAGCCGCCATCTCCATTATGGTGCCCGCCCGCTGGTGGGGCCTCGCCTCGCCCCATGCCGCACGGCTGGTGCATCGATCGCGTCGCCATCTAATAATCTGCGCCTTGGGGCAGGGAACCCCTGCGCCGCAACCTCCTCAGAAAGCCTAGCCGCATGTGCCTCGCTTCCCATGTTTCTCAATTTCTCGCCATCCGTCTCTCTCTTCCATCCAGGCACAGTAAACCATTAGGAGCCGCAATCTGCTTGAGTTCCGATCGTTGTGAGAGGGGGTGCATGCTCGCCGCAATTCTCGCCATCGTGCATCGTGCTCTCCATCGTACCGCTGCCCCATCTGCCACATAGCCTCGCCCCATCAGGACCAGTTCATCAGTAGCGCTGTGCGTCACAGCCGCTCAGGGTAAATTTCCAGATTGTCAGCCGCCCAGTACCAAGCGCAGTTGTCCCGGTTGTCCGCCATCGAGCGGCGCCAGGGCGGGAGCCCCTGGCGAAGAGCTTACGAAGGATTTTCAGCATCAGAGCCGTTAAGGTGCGTGCACACGTGTGACTAGGGGGACTCAGGAACAGGTATGCATTCGCATGACCAAACCGGTGTCTGTTGCAAAAGACTCTGAAGATTCCTTTCAAAGAGTAAAAGACTTATCAAGTTCAGTGATAGCTGGCATGCCCCCACTGAGGCACCCACAATGCGTGTGCGTGGTGCATCCCTTCAGGGGGCAATGGGGTGTTTCAATGGGGTGCCGGCACAAGGGCGCGGGGTGCTGAGTGGGGAGGGCTACGCGGTGGGGAGGCAGCATTGGGCGGGGCGTAGGCGAGCTTGGGGCGCGTCGAGCACGCAAGGCAGTCTGACTACCACCCTAAACCCTAAACCCTAAAACCCTACAAGATCACACCCTAAACCCTTAACCCTAAAACCCTAAACCCTAGATCCCTCCCCCCTCTCACTCCCTCCCCCAGGGCGCGCGTGCACGGGCTAATCTGGTTTCCGTGAGTGCATCGTGTAATTTCCGTTCCATACTGCCCCCCCCCACCACCACCACCACGCAGCCTGCACCGTGGAGCAGCAGCACACGCGTGCACATCGTGTCATGGACGCCCAAGACGCTCCGAGCTGGGTGCTGCAGTACGGGGACCTCCTGACAAAGGTGAACGCACAGGCGGATGCGCTCGGAGCGTTGCGGACAGAGGTGGTGGACGCCGGCCGCGCGCATGCGGGTGCAATCAAGCAGCTGGAGAGGCAGGCGACAGCAGCGCTAGAGGGCGCGCTTGCTCAGCAGGGCCAGGCGACGTCCGCGCTGGCGGGCTCGCACGCTCAGAGGCAGCATGCGGCGATGCAGGTGGCCGCTGCCGCGAAAGTGGCGGGTGCGCTTCGTAAGCTGGCGCAGCAGCACGCGGCAGAGATGGAGGGCGCCGGCCTTGCGCACGCAGATGCAATCGAGCAGCTACAGCTGGCGGCAGCCACGCTGGCGGGAGCGCTGGCTCATCAGGGGAAGCAGCTCACGGCGGCGGTCGAGGTGGCCACGCACAAGGCGGGTGCCCTTGATAAGTTGGCGCAGCGGCACGAAGCAGAGATGGAGGAGGAGTGGAGCTTGGGCTGCCTGAGACCCCTCTGACTCACAGGTTCGGACAGCCCCACCAGAGTGTGCGCGACTAGTCCGCGTCTTAATGGCGTCTTAAAACTGGCTGCAGAGTCACAAAGTGAACTTTGACGCCAACTTTGAGGCCGCATTCACCATCTTCTCAGCTGTTTCCATCCCTGCACTGCTTCCTGGTTTTACAGGTTTTATACGTACGCGGAGGACCCCGGGCGTGAGTTAAGGCCTAGACTTCACGTCTAGGGGAGCTCTACTAAGAGAGCTCGCAAGGCCACGCAGTGCGCCAGCCTACCAGTACTGCTTCCTGGCATGTGTCTCGCGTCGTCTCTGCCGGCACAGGCATGGGCCTCGCGTGAATCAATCGGCTCATTTGTGCTCACGGCGGCGGGGTGCGCCCTGGCATGCTCCTTACTTGAATACCGTTTCGTCGGTTCACGCTGGGATGTCCTGACGCATTTCTTCTAACTAAAAGTAGAGGAAATGCGCAGGTCCTCTCGTCGCGCCGCGCCAACTCTTTCAACCCTACACTTATGAGGGCAACCGCCAGCAGCCGTTTGGGCGTCTCGTGTAGGAGCGCTCGTTGTAAACGGCCACACACTGCACTGCAGCTCCTCCCGCACTTCTTCACGCCCCCTGCACACAGCAGCCGACCAAATCTCGCACAGCACAGCCACCGCTCCGTTCACTTTATGCGCTGCATGTGGACCACTGCTGCTGCGCCGCTGCCGCTGTTCGTAAGAGCACGAGCGTGGTCTTGGCCCTCTCCTGTCGGGGCGGGCGATGCAGGGCGATGTGGGTGGGGTGCGTACGCAGTGGGGAGGGGTGACGTGTGGGTGGGACGCATTAGCGGGGGGCATGCACGTGGGACAAACACGGGCGCAACGAGGGACAGACGCATATGCTGTGCACGGTTGGCTGTTCATCACAGCGCGATTTGTGCTCGCTCACATTCGCGCCCTGCGCCGCATAGTCTTGGTCTCGGGCAAGAAGACGTTGATGGCGGCAGGGATGATATATATAGCATTGTGCAAGTTCGATGGCTTGTTTGATGGTTTCTTCGATGGTTTCTTCGATGGTTTGACGATCACATTGCAGAACAGGATCCTGACCTGGCGCGTGAACTCGGATAAGGTCTTCAGGGCCCTCTGGCGGGACGTCTTAAAATATAGCGAAGGCACGTAGCTGGCGCCGATGACGATCGGCACGATGGACAGCTGCATGACAATGACGCAAATACAACAGACAAACAAAAAGGCCTCGCACAGGAAGCGCTTGCTCGGCGGGCCCTTGCCGCCAAAGGTCTTGTAGGACTTCCACAATTTAATGATGCCCCTCGCCACGTCCAGCAAAAACAGCAGATTGGTGA
Organism: Chlamydomonas sp. UWO 241; assembly: GCA_016618255.1. Classification (NCBI taxonomy): domain Eukaryota; kingdom Viridiplantae; phylum Chlorophyta; class Chlorophyceae; order Chlamydomonadales; family Chlamydomonadaceae; genus Chlamydomonas; species Chlamydomonas priscui. The sequence continues at coordinate 497,371 of VFSX01000050.1, read as the reverse complement.
CCATGGTGTACATCTCATCGATCGGCCACGGGCTGGAGTTGGTGTTGAATCTGGCACATGTTTTGAGGATGATGCCGCGGCTCCAGCACTTGAATGATTTCAACAAGGACATTACCAACGATGGGGGAGAAGAAACACGCGAGGGCAGCGCGCACAAAGCCGATGCTGAAAGGAGGGGGGTTGCCAACAGCGACGGCCTTGGTCGCCTCTCCGTCAAGAGCCATCGCGCCCAGGAACCTGATAATTCCGGCGACGATGACCGCCGGCCACGTGGTCAGGGCCTTGGAGCTGGCTGAGGGTGCAGACGAGTTGGCGACGTCGTTGGCACCTGCGTGTGCGGTGCGGGATGCAGTGCGTCAGGGTCGGCGGGAGCGAGGAAGTGGGCCACTGATGCTCAGGGGGTGGTTTGGTCCGTGGTGGTGGTGGTGGTGGTGTGTGTGTGTGGGGTGTGTGGGGGGGGACATCTGCCAGCGACGGGACGCGTACAGGCGTTAAAACGGCAGCGGGAGGGGTGTGACGGACGGGGTTCAAGCGCTAGCGCCACCGCGATTGCCGGGGCAACGGTGGCATTGCATGCGGTAGAGCCACTACGGGCATTGGGGAGGAGCGGGCCGAAGGCAGGCAGCAGCGCGCATGGCGCGCCTCGTGGGAGCGAGTTTAAATTTTGGGGGGAGTTCGGGCGCGCAACGCGACCACCACGCATGCACTGCCATGGCATGCCACTCGGAAGAAGGAGGCGAATCCACTGCGCAACACCTTGGAGTGGGTGATCAAGCAGGGCAATCATCTGTTGGAGTGGCACAAAGTCCCAGGAGTGGTACAAAGTGGTACAGAGTCCAGGAGGGGTGCGTGTGTGTGCGGGCGGAGACGGAGGTGGAGGGTGTGCAAGCAAGGCAGTAACAGCGCGCCGTTGGGTGTGTACAATGAACGGGTGGCGTGGTGGTGTGCAAGCAAGGCAGTAACAGCGACAGTAGCATCGGCTTTCCAGCAAAGACTACCTCCTAGTACTAGTACTACTACCTAGATGATGATGATGATGAGAGTTTTACAATCCACTTCTGGCGATCACACGTACGGTTCCAAAGCTCCAGTGGGACTTAGAGAAACAAGGCTCAAAGCCCACTAAAGGTCAAGCTACAAGTAGCCCACGGCAACGCCATCCACACTTGGTGGCGGGCGCCAAGCAAGCAGCACCACTGTGCAGGCTGCACACCCAGCCCCTCAAATGGCCAGAGGGCGGACCCAAGGTATAAAACCATGAAGGGACCAAACAGCCCTCCCCCAGACCACCGGAAGCGGGGCTAGTAGCACACCCGCCGCAGCACTCTCCTCAGCGACGACACCGCACCCGCCACCGCACGCGTGTGGCGCCACCTCCCCTTCAAAAACACCCCCAGAGGGAATGCCATCTAGCAAGCAGGTGCAGGCACCCGCTCGCCGTCAACGACGAGGCGCGCGCGGTGGAACTGCGCCGCTTCCCCGCAGCCTTGGCGGCGAGGAAAGCGGGCCACAGCGCCCGGTGCTGCGCCTCCTCGCGGTCACTGAGGACGTCGAAGACAGCAGCCGACGGGTCCACGTCGCGCAGGTTGCGGCGGGAGCGCACGACGGTGTCGGCCACAGCGTCAGACGCCACGGTAAAGAGCACACGTAGCACGCCGCCCCGGCGCGGCTCCACACCAATGCCCCCGACGGCAGGCTTGGCGTTGAGGAACGACGCGGACACGACCCCGCCACCAGCCGGCCTATCCCGGCCAGAGACGTCGTGCACAAAGCGCACGAGATTCATAGCCAGGCAGACGGGCAGGCTGACGCCGTCCACGGCGGCTGCAGCAACCCGCACAGCCGCCGCCGCCACCGCCGTCTCCTCGGAACCATAGCAGTCACTGAACAGCCGCCTCACATGCCGCGTGGACCCCAAGTAGGAGGCGTCGCGCAGTGCGCCGCGCACGATCCCGTCGCGCGCCATCTGGCCTTCAGAGCCACGGCCCGCTATGAGCCTGGTGGCGGCTGCCACAGGGATGGACAGCACGTGGCTGCGGCACAGCGACGTTTCGCCCACACGCGCGGGCAGCCCCCCCCGGCGGGAGGGGCCGCGCGCAGATGCGGCGCGCGCGGCGCCCGCCGCGGCAGGCCGCTCCGCCGCCGGCGCGCCCGCTGCCAACGCCACAGGGGCGGCAGCAGCAGCGGGCCGGGCAGGCTGAGCAGCCTTGGCAGCAGACGCCGCGCGGGGCGCACTGTGGGCCGCATGCGGCACTGCATGCGGCATCTGCATGGGCGCCCCGGGGACGCGGCTCACCAGGAGGTGCACCAGGTCCACGAGGGACGCAATCTGTTGCGTCTGCGCCTGGACCACAGCGAGCACCACCGCGAGGGCGTCGCTGCTGTGGCCGGCGTCGGCAATCTGTGTCGCGCCCACATGCGTCGGCGCATTCTGTGGCTGAGCGCGCGCGCTCGCCTCCCTGTCCACCAGCCCGCCTACCAGGCCTCTGAGGTCAGCCTGCCCCGCCAGGATGGCGCGGATGGGGTCTGTGGTGTCGGCCAAGGCCGAAATGTGGTTGCTGGCGCCTCCATGCATGTGTTGCGCAGCCTCCGCGTATGTGGCCGCCCCCAGCGCCCCAGGGAGCGCCGGAAGCTGATTCTGTGTCTCACCGACGCACGCGCGGTGGCGTGGCGGGGAGTCTGAGCCGGGGGAACCGCTGCTCACCGAGTCTGTGACGGTGGCCGCGCGGGCGACTAGCGCGCCGGCGACCTCGCTGTGTTTGCGCGGCTTAGAGCGCGTCATGGTCGTGGTTCATAGAGCATGAGGTTATGCACCTAGACCCAGGTCCAGTTCTGGCCCCTAGCAATTACTGGTGAGAGGCGGTAGCCGCCAGCCGGCTGCCAGCCAACGCGTAGTGCCAGAGCAAAAATGAGAGCTAAATTGTGTGACGCCTTCAAAATTACCAAGCAAGGCACGTTCAAAACTTGGAAACACAACCAACCTGGACGGGACAACCCCCTAGCTAGTGTGCAACGGCACACGGATTGGCCTGTGGCCGCAACAAGATAAGGGGGTCCCCCACGGGGGACCCTCCTGGGGGGGGGGGGGGGAGTACACGTGGCATCTTAAGCCTGTGGCGCAGCAGCAGCAGCAGCAGCGCGCGCCAGCCGAGCTCGCAACACCTACGCGGCGCGCGCCCCCACGCCCGGCGCTCGTCCAACGGCGGCAGGGCCAGTCGCAGCGACTGCAATCCACCGCCGCGCGCACGACGGCCTCGTCCAACGGCGGCAGGGCCAGTCGCAGCGACTGCAATCCACCGCCGCGCGCACGACGCGTCGCCCCGCAGGTCCTCTGGCAGACGGACCTCAGTGGCGCGCGCGCGGCCCCATGCCCAATCCAATCAGTGCAGGGGGGAGGGGGGGGGGCGGGAGCCTCGTCCAATGGCGACAACTGTGGCAGGCAGTGCAGGGAGCCCGCAAGAACTGCAAGCCGCCATCACGCGCGCTGCGCGTCGCCCCACAGCTCCTCTGGCAGCCGGACCACAGTGGCGTGCGCGGCCCCACGCCAAACGCAGTCGGCAGGGGGGGGCGCAAGCCTCGTCAAATGGCGACGCCTGTGGAGTCAGTCGCAACGATTGCAAGCCGCCGTCACGCGAGCGACGCGTCGCCCCGCAGCTCCTCCGGCAGCCGCACGCTGGCCGCGTAGTCGCACAGCTGCTGGCGTGCGCACTCGAACGACTCTAGCAAAAAGTAGCGGGGCTGCGCGGCGTGTGTGTGTATGCGGCGTGTGGTGTGTGTGTGTGTGTGTGCATGCGTGTGTGAATGCGTGGCAGGGCCCCATTACACAGCACCAGGCATTTGTCCCCGCGGGACACACGTGGCAGGGTGCACAGCGTGTGTGTGTGTGTGCACGCGCGTGTGTGTATGTGCGTGCGCGTGTGTGTGTATGTGTGTGTGTGTGTGTGTGTGTGTCGTGTGTGTGGGGCAGGTGGTGGCGACGCATGCGTGTGTGTGCGTGCGGGGGGGGGGGCGTGCGCGTGCGAGTGTGCAAACCAAAACAATAACTGGAAAAAAACGAAACTGAGACAGCCCGCCACACCCACCTGCACGCCGTCCTTGCAGCTCGTCTTGGGCAGGGGAGACGGCGGTTTGAGCGGCAGTTGCAGTTACTTAAAGTAACCAAAACAAACAGAAACAAAAAATAGCCAACCCACCTGCACGCCCTCCTTGAAGCAGGGGAACAAACGGGTCGAGTGGCAGTTGCACTTTTACTTTTACTTTTAGAAACCGTAACCAAACAAATAACCGGAAATAACCGAAACTGAGACAGCCCGCCACGCCCACCTGCACATCCTTGTCGCTCATCTTGGGAAGCGGAGCAAACAGGTCGAGCGGCTGTTGCAGTTACTCTAAGAAACCGAAACCGAGCAGTAACAAAAAACAATCAACCCACCTGCACGCCGTCCTTGTAGCTCATCTTGGGCAGCGGAGCAAGCGGGTCGAGCGGCAGTTGCAGTTACTTTAAGTAACCGAAACCGATAACAACCAAAAATAACCGAAACCGAGACAGCCCGCCACGCCCACCTGCACGCCGTCCTTGTAGCTCATCTTGGGCAGCGGAGCAAATGGGTCGAGCGGCTGCAGTGCCGCCGCCCCCGACGCCATGTGCGCCAGCTCAGCTGTCGAGCTCAGGATGCCCTGCCGGTGGTGGTCGTATATGGCGTGCCTTAGGTTTTAGGTTTAAATGGTTTGGGTTTTAGGGTTCAAGGTTTTAGCCTTTAACAGCGCGCACCCTTGGGGCGTGGGGTTGGGGAGCTGCCTCGTGAGCCTGGCTACCTGAACACGCCCAAGCCTCCGCCCACCTTCAACAGTTCACAGTTCACAATTAACAGCTGGCAGTTACAGTTAACAGCTGGCAGTTACAGTTAATAGCTGGCAGTTAACAGTTACTAGAACACGCCCAAGCCTTCCGCCCACCTTTTACAGTTTACAGTTTACAGTTGGCAGTTAACAGTTTACAGTTAACACTTTGCAGTTTACAGCACGCACCCTCGGAGCGTGGGATTGAGGGAGCTGCCTCGTGAGCCTGGCTACCAGATCACCCCACCCCACCCCCTGCATCCCCCACCCCACCGCCCTTCACCACCCGCCCTTCATCCCCGGCCTGCAAACCCTGCCCTACACCCCCCCACCTACACCCCCCCACACTTCAACCCCTCACCCCCATCCCGCCCTTCACCCCCCCCGGCCTTCACCCCCGGCCTCCCCTCCCGGCCTCACCACACACCGATCCAAACGCCCTGGTTGCGCCTGGCTACCAGAACACGACCCCACCCACCCACCCCCCACCCACCGATCCAAACGCCTTGGTTTCGCTGCCCTCGCGCACGACGCCAAATTCCACCGTATACCAGTATACCTGCACACGCGCCGCATGACGGTGTGGCGCACGACGCCAAATTCCACCGTATACCAGTATACCTGCACACGCGCCGCATGACGGTGTGTGTGTGTATGTGTGTGTGTGTGTTTGTGTGTGTGTTTGTGGGGGGGGGGGTCAGTTTGTCATGTGTCCCACCCAGTCTCCCAGACGCCACGCGTGATGTCCATCAACAAAAAATCAATAATGGGACATTATGCAGACAGCCCGCCCCATTATGCAGACAAGCCGCCTCACCACGCATGCACCGGATCAGCGCAGCAGCATTTCTTTGGCTGCCGTGCCACGCTTTGGAGCATCTGGATATTCTGGGGGAAAAAACTGCACACGCGCCGAATGTGCACAGAGTGGGGGTCCTCATGCGCCAGTCGCCAGCAATCCCAGTTGGGTGCTTCCTTGGGCACTACGTGTGTGCCAGCCAGGCACACAGGGGGGTGGGGGGGCTGCGTTTAGGGTTTAGTGTTAGTGCTGGGGGACGACTAAAAATAGTACACTGTACTAAAATAGTGCAGGACTTTGTGGGAGCCACTTTTGGCAGCTACAGTGTGCCCCTGGGCCCCCCCTTGAAAAGTATGTTGGTTTACCCCTCCATCTCGACCTCCACAGACGGGCAAGACGATACTCCCAGCCCTGCCCCCTTTAAACACCGTCGCAAGGGGACATTTTTGGGCCGCGGGCCACATGGCGGGCGATTGGGGAGCGAGCGAATTCCTGCCCGAATGGCCATCGCGATGCCTCCGTCGCCCCTCCCCGCGTGTACACAGCAGCTATAGACCCTATAGCGCACTAGTACGCTGTTGGGGGGCACTCTGCGGCCCGCGATGGCTCGCTGCGGCAATGTGTGGGCCAGCCTCGCTCTCACTCCAAGAAATAGCCCCCAGCACGCGCACGCGTCGATATCGAACCCCCAGAAGATGCATGCGTGTTCGATAGTTACTGAGAAAGTGACGTCCGGGGGCGTGGGTGAGGGGGGGCCGTGGGTGAGGGGGGGCCGTGTACAAGGAGTGGTGAGTTGAGGAGTGCATGGGTGCACTGAGTACACCATGCACTTGAGATGCCCCCATGAGCTGCCTCAGCACCCTCCTGGACACCTTGGATCCATCCAACGCTACCCAGGCCTCCATTCGCATCCCAAACGAGCATCCCTTGGGTTGCATGGCGTGGGGGGGCGTGAGCGAGCTGCTGGGCGCTCTGGTGTGGCCCGAAAGGTGTGGGGAAAGTGTGTACAAAGTACAAATCAATGCTCCCACAGCACCCTTGCACATCTGAGACCCCCATACA